>PVJA010000544.1:134122-166334 GCA_004027025.1 Myocastor coypus | reverse complement strand
TTTGGTTGGCTGCCTCTGCCACCATTTTGCTGCTGTTCTGCCGCCATGAACTGGATGCTCTCCGCCCTGCTCCACTCAGCCTTGGGCCAACCGAATATGGACTGAAACCTCCACGAACTGTGAGCTAAATAAACCTTTCCTTCCTTCATTTTGAGTGTCAGGTATTTGTCCCAGCAACGAGCAAAAAGTAACTAATACAGTGCCATTCTAGTGAGTCCTTCCCTGGGTCCAACTTCCCTTCAGGTTCTCTGGGTGCCCCTGCTGACTTCTGCTCTCTAGGAGGAGGCCCTGAGGCTGGCCGAGACGTGGGCTGGAGGTGGGCTGACACACGGGTTAGGAAGGTGGGGGAGGGTTGCAATCCGCCAACCTGCAGACTGTCTCTAGCTCTCAAGTTTCTTCCCAGTACTGAGTGTTCCCCCCGCTTAGAGGAGGGAAGGCTGCGCAGAGGAGGAATTCAGGAGGCAGCTACTGCCAAGCAGGTTTTACCATCACATTTTGCCTTCCTTCCACACCCTTGTTTAAAAAAATAGTCAAGGAGAGTCTAGTGAGGCTTGCTCTAGTCAACTGGGTGTAGTGTCATTAGCTCGACTTTGCTTATCACCTGGGGCCCTGCTGGGGTGGGTGTAGGCAGTGGCAGGGGCGGGGGACACAGGCTGGGGTGAGGCAAGTGCCTGGGCGCTTGTCAGTTTTGAAAGTTGTTGACATGATGGAAATGGAAGGAGAGATGTCAAAGGCAGAGAGACAGGCACACCCTGCTAAGCCTCCCACTGGCTCCTAGGACCTGGGGCTGCTTTACCTCTGGGTTCCAGGGTGGGGAGAGTTAGGGAAGATAACAGACGGGGATGCACACATACTCACATATGCACCCCTCATGGTGTTCCAGGGAGATTTCTGGAAAGAATCTTTTATCCAAACTCACAGCAGCCTCAGCTATTCCTCTGGGACTCTGAGGTACTTGCAGAAGAGGCCAGTCTCCTAAAGCCCTGGCCATCGGAGGCCAGCCTTTGGCAAGACCCATGGTGGAGTGAAGACTTCCCCCACTGGTGGAACCACAAGGAACTCTTTTAGGTCATATTTTCTATATGGAACCTTGCCTTTGGGGGCTTTTTGGAGCCAAAGCCTCCAGAAAGACCCATTCCAAGGTGGGCTCTAGGCCATGAGCACCTCATTGGATCAGTTAGAAGAAAGCTGAGGGCTGACTTTCACTGGGGGTCCCTGTTGAGAAGAGAGGATCCTGAGGGCCAGACCAAGGAGGTAGCTACCATCCCCGGGGTTCCGACTGCCTCTTCTCAAGGGCCAGAAAAAACTGCAGGGGGATCTGGGGCTCTGTTCCTCTCTAGGAGCACCTCCTCCTCATTGCACAGCTAATTGGCAAGACTGGCATGATACATCCATATATCTCTCTATAAATATACACATCTTAGCTATATATATCTTTTCTTCTAAAGACTTGGCAAGAATTCCTAGAAGCCTTTTTTTCCATGACACAATAGAAAACCAGTAGAGTCATCAGTTTGATGATTCCCACAAATACAGCTTTGGGTTGACTTTTGCAAAACTCCCTGGAGGCCTGACTTCAGCAAGCTGATTCCCCTAGCCCTGGCCAGGCCCCTGGCATATGCCAGGCAAAACTCAGTTCCCTAAAGTTGTTGCTGTATTCCTCATTGGTCTCTGCCTGTGAGAAGTGAAAACATCTATTGCACTCAACCTATAATCCTGAGCTTTGTGTCTGCATTCCAGCCAGCTGGCAACAGCAAGAAATGAGCAGGACGGGTGTGGGTGAGGAGGGCTGTTGATATTTTCCTAGGGGGCCCTAGCTCTGGGAAGCTTGGGGGGGCATAGAGCAGGCATCAATAGTGGGAAAGTGAGGAAGAAAGCCATGATCTCCAGATGGGGATGCTGTGCACAACTGCAAAGGTACCAGGACACAAGCACAGGGCTGGGGAAGCCACCCGAGCAAGGCGTTTCTGAGGGAGTTATCGTTAGGCGTTAGGCACAGGTAGCCGGAGCTCACCCCCCACCAGCACTTGCTGGGAGGCTGGCTGGCTCCTCCAACCTTCCTTCCTTCTTTCTCTCTTTGCTCTCTTCTCCCCTCCCTGCCTTACAGGAGGCTGGGGCAGGTGTTTTCTTGGAGGTATTAAGATTCGAGCCACATGTTGACACCACATTTAATCTCCAAACAGGTTTTTTTGGTCTTCATTTTCCAAGTAGGAGTTGGGAGAGAGGATTCATACTTAGAGCAGAGAATGCAAAAAGATAGAATCAACAGAGAAAAACAGAAGAGGTAATTTTAGGGGAAATCACACAAAAACCAATAAAAGCCAAACCCACAACTGCACCTCCTACTGCCTTTCTTGTTTCAGATTCTCTGTCTTTAAGGTGGTGTTGTTATTCTTGCGACAGAGAATGCCAGCAGGTGCTGCTGGCAGCTGCTTAATGACAGTGTCAAGAGCATCTTTCAGGAAGGTAGAAGCCGGCAGGGGGCGGTGATGGAGAGGACCGGGTGGGGGTACATGCCCCCACATCTGCAGGGAGGGCGGAAGAGAGATGGAGTGCTGGATTGGGAATTGCAATGTTATTTTCTACAAAATCCATCCTGGAAAAAGACAGGGGGAGGGACAAGAGACATTTTCTGGCTTTTGTTTTTTTTCTTTTGCAAGAATTTGGAACTAGAATTATGAGCAGCTCGCCGTCTTTGGACAAATATCTTAGCTCCTCTGAGGCATCTCCCACTTTCTCCTTTATTGTTAGTGACTGTCATGAGGATTAAATAAAAGGACCTGGAGACCTCTGAGATGGATCCCAGCAGACCTCCGGTGATTAGCTCTGTAATTATTCCACATCTGGAAGAGGTAATGGCTCCCAGACTGGCAGGGGTGTGTCAGCGACCAGCAAGAGAAAGGTTTCTCGTTACCTGGCCCAGCAAGGGAGTTCTGCTCTTCAGTGAGAGTCTGGAGGGCAGGAGGCTGGACGGAAGGCAGGAGGCAGCCACAGCAGAGCCTCAACACAGAAAGCACTCTGAAGAAAACCGCATGCCTCCAAGCTGGAAATGTTGTGCTGCTCTGTGCTTTCCGCTTTGTCCTCTAAAACTGACCTCAGGATCGCAAACCTGAACACCTTGCAAGCAAGAGTTTTACCTGGAGAGAACATGAGGTATAGTGGCACATGTGCAAGTAGCACTGTTTCCTCCCGCTGGCATGCTGTCCCTGTTGGGACAGTGGCCACGCTGTTAGGAAAGTGCCTAGCCGTTGTCTTGTCCCCCTGGAGGGCGCTGCCAGGCCATGCAATTCTGGGACAGAACGTGCAGGGTATTTATAGCCTTGCTCCTTAGGCACCCTTTGTTTTGCTGTAGAAACTCATGTATGTGCCGCATGAATGTGGAGGGCACAGGCACAGGGCACAGGGCTCACAGGGATTAGCAACCAAAATGCCCCCTAAGAATCTGGGGCTGCTGACCAGATGGGAGGTGCCAAAGGAGAGCTCTAGCTCTTGCCTGCTCACCGCTGTGCGGCCTGCCCAGGGCTCCCACTCGCCACTCACTGCAACAGTTCAGGACCAGGCAGTGTGGGAAATGGAATTATCAAGATCTCCATTTAGAGATGAGAGAACTGGGTGACAACTACAAGGCTAACGGCTGCAGGGGTTGGACTGGTGTCCAGGCCACTTAATGACCAGGCTTCATGTCACCTACTGTGTATTGTGCCACTGCCCCTACCACCATATCCCTGAATGATTCTGGCAAGGACACACTCCATCCTGTCTTTATGGGAAGACAGAAGGTGGTAAATGTAGTACAGAATTTCCAGTGGGCTGGGGGGCTGGTGGCATGGGCACCTGCTGTGTTGTCCTTTACAGGGGCCGGGCACAGCTCAGTGGTGCAGTGCTTGCCAGGCATGAGCAAGCTCTGGGCTTCATCTTCAGCAACACACACTGACACACAGATACACACATGACGGCGTGTTGTCTTTTACTTCTCGATCATCCATAAACAGGACTTGCATCTAATAAAGGTTCAAGAATAACCGTTTGAATGACTGTGTTGTGCAGGATGATGAGAAGGACACAGCAAGGATGTGGAGGGACCATGGGGACCATTGAACTCTGAGTCACAAAGCTGGGGTTTAGGCCTAGGCAGCTCTGCTTTATAACTGAATAATCTGCCAGGATCTCTGTTCCGGGCACTGTGCAAGTGGAGATAAGCTCGCCCACCCTGCAGCTGCTGTGAGCAGCAGAGACAGGAGTGCTCTGCATGCCGTCACATGCAGAGTCGGGCTCCAGCGTTCACCTAAGGGAAGATGGCAGAGGGGAGCAGAAGTTCCCTCGGAGGGTCCTCCTTGGAGCACAGCAGGCCCTGCTGCCTGGGAGCACAGGGGTTGTCCCTGGAGGCTGCGCTGGGCCCCGGCTGGAAGAGGCAGAATTGAGGACCTGGTCCCTTCTGCACTTGCCTTTCCACAGATTCTTCTGTGGGCAGTGCGGTGAAAAGGGCAAAGGTAGCAATGAGCAGAAGCACTGGGCAAGGGGTCTTGAGGTGAGCTCAGGGGACGTCCTGGTCGGGGCAACTGGCCTGCTGCCTAGGTCTTAGTGCTGTCTGCTGACCTGTGCTGAGCAGAGGACCAACGGGAGTCAGGTAGGGAGGACTACACACACGGTGAGGCTGGGGGAGCAGATGGCAGAAGGGGATGAGAGGCAGCCTGGAGCCTGAGCTGACTGATAGGCAGCAGCCTTGCAGCAAATGGCCTGGTGTAGCTATAACAGGCCCTCTGGAGGGGACACTGACTCCTCCCATCTTTTGGGGTCCCTGGGAACAGTCAGCCTGGGGCTGAGGCAAGAGGGTGAGCCCATGAGCCCCAACTTCTTCAGCATTCTGTCCTTGACAAATACTACACTCAAAGATGAATGCGCCTGGCCTCGGAATTTTCCAGAGCCCCTGTGCAAGGTAGGCACCATCATTTTCATTCTGCAGCTGGAGAAGCCAGTGCTCAGCGAGGTTAACTAATTTGCTCAACATCATCTGCTTCGTAGGTGGCAAAGGTAGGATCTAAACCAAGATAGTTTGACTCCAGAGTCCACCCTCCTTCCCTGGCACACACAGCGCCTGCCCAAATGGTCGTCCAGTGAGAAGCTGCAAATGAAGGCCCACGCTTCCCACAGCACAAAGTACGTGAGCGCAGCACACAGCAGATTTTTATCCAACGCTTCAGGAGCAGGAGAAATAGCTCCACCTTCTTCCCAGCCAGAGGGCGGCTATGTGCGGAAGTTGAGGAACGTTTTGGGTGGGGGATGGGCTCTCAATGAAGCAACAGTCACTACCCACACCAGGGCGAGCCTGGAGGCAGATGGGGGCCTCAAGGGTGTGCCCAGCTGTGTGTGTGTGTGTGTGTGTGTGTGTGTGTGTGTGTGTGTGTGTGTGGTGTTGTGTTGTGTGTTGTTAGGGAACTGGGGAAGAGATGGCTTTTTCATAATTGATAACATTTATGAACTATACATCCCTCCCCAAACTTACGCCTTTTCCTCACTGATTTATTTAGTGTTTCTCTTCTATGACCTTGTACAGAGAGCTGGTGTCGCTTAGTGGATAAGATTTGAGGGCCAGAGTTTTCAAACCTATGGAGGTGCCCAGTACTTGGGTCTTACATGAATGAATGGGAAAATAACGTTATCACCTCTGAGTCTTAGTTTCTTCTTTGGAAAACAAATAGTTTGGGCAACTCTGATGCATGGTGGCTGGAAGGGTTAGGTCAGGGCTTAGGCCATGGGCAAGCACACCCTGGGATTAGTAGCAGACTCCCATTCCTTGACCAGGGTCTTTCAACCCCAGCACTGCAGACATTGTAGGCCAGGTAATTCTTTGCTGTGGAAAGAAGGCAGCCTGGAGCCTGAACTGACTGATAGGAGGCAGCCTTGCAGCAAATGGCCTGGCTGCAGGACCGGCACTACAGGATGTTGGAGGATGGCTATTTTAGCAAATTCCTGGTCTCTGGCTGTTAGATATCCTGGACTTAAAAATCTCCAGATACTGCTTAACGTCTGTAAAATGACACCCTGTAGAGAACCACTGGCTTAATATAAGTCATACTGGTGTACGTACCAAGTGTACATTGAAAGCATAGCATAGGCACCTATATAACACTTAGGTTTTTGAATGGGAGAATAGACATACGAAGGAACTCTAAGTAGCAGGGCACACAAGTCAGCATCCCCAGACCTTCGGTTGTTGGAGCACTGCAGTCTACAGTACTCGTGGCACTGGAAGTGGAGAGGATCACGGAGGAGTCTGGGCTGGGCACTTCCTACCTCCTCTCCCTTTGGCCTCTCTGCTGCCAGCTGTTCAGTGCACTCCTGGCATCTGCTGGGGTTTGCAGATGAGGTGGTGACAGGTGAGCAAAGCTGTGCACTAAGTGTGGCTGAAGGCTGCTCCCCTCTGGGAAAGTGCCATCCCTGGGGACTGGGGCTGTAGCAGTGACAGCCTGGCTTTCTCTGCAGGAGATATGACTGCCTGAATCATGTGCCATCCCTGAAAGCCCCATTTGCTGCCCTGCAGGAACACTAGGGGGTGCCCCAGGTCCCCCTCCCTGAGAGGCACAGCAAGCACCTGCAGGACCAGAGCCCATATGATAGAGATTTTGCAAAAGGGCACAGACATGGCCTCTGTCCTAGGAGCTTTGCCCCCACTTTGTTCCTCTTCTTCCTTTTAAACTTTTACTGCATGTCCATAGGCTGGTGCTCCGGGGACTCCCGAGTGTGCTGAGGTAGGGAGGGAGAAAGTAAAGAAAGGACGACCACCATACTCACAGCGATCAGTGACATTTACCAGGCACTTCCTCTGTTTTGCACACGGCTCTAGGCATTTCTCATGCCATAAGCCTGCAGGGAGAATTATTATTATTTCCTGTCTCAGATAAGGAAACAGGCACAGAGAGGTGAAGTGACCCTCATCGTGTCACACAGATATGTGTGCAGAACCAGGAGCTGAGCCCAAGCATTTTGGCTCAGACTTTTGTTAGCCCTTCTACTCGGGTGGCCACCTGGCTTGTGTCCTGTGACACACATAGGAAAGGGGCCTTCCTGGGGGAGGTGCTACCATGGCATGTGAAAGGCTGAGCTGTGGTGGGGAGGGGCAAATGTCCCTGGTAAGGGAAAGCAGTACAGCTGCAGAGGCCTGAGCTGGGCGAGCGGAAGACCTGTCAGGGTTACATGGGGCAAGTCTGCCGTGGATCCTCTCTGATGGCTTACTTCTTGGGCCTCCTTGGCCTCTTTTCCTGGGCCATGCTGGTGTTTACAGTTCAGACCATGTGGCAGGCTGTGATCTGAACGCAAAGGACATCCTGCGGTGACCACACTCCTGAGCCCTTCTGGGCTCTGGCCTGGGCCCCAAGGCTGCAGCATCTCAGGCTCAGCCTGCTTTGCTGTCAGGAGGTTGGGCTAGAGATGGGTGCATGTCTGTGTGTGTGGAGAGGTGTATGCACATGACGTGGCTTGGTAGATGATAAATCTAAATAGAACTGTGGCTGTTTCCTTTGGTCAATGAGAGCTAAAGCCAGAGTCTGGAAAGCGCATCCTGGTGGAATTTGCCAAATGTTTAAGACAAGAGCATTGGTACTAATGTCACCTCTTCATAGTCTTTTTTTTTTTTTTTTTTGAGACAGGGTCTCACTATGCAGTTCAGGCTGGCCTTGAGCTCACTTTTGTAGCCCAGGCTGGTCTCGAACTCACACCAATCCTCCTGCCTCAGCCTCCCGAGTGCTGGGATTACAGGCGTGCGCCACCACGCCTGGCTCCTCTTCATAGTCTTAAAGGACCTTGGGTGTTAGAGATGACTTGTGCCTTAGTCTCTGCCCTGCAAGTGACTCACATAGCTAGGCAATAATGAGCTTGCACAGGAGGCATCTGGGTCCCAATCCTAGACTATCACCTGACTGACCAGCAGGAAAGTAAATCCCTTGGTCCCTCCTTTCTGTTCTTCCTCCATAACGTCACAGCAGAGAGGCTCTGGGACCAGGTCCTACCCGCTGCTCCCCAGTCTTCTGTGCCCAGGTTGGCTGCTGCTCCTTGCAAAGCCATTCCTAGGTGTTTTTTTTTCAAATGTATTTGGTACAGGGTCTCACTATGCAGCAGTGACCCTCTTGTCTCAACCTCCCCAGCACTGTAAAGGTATGTACCACCACACCTGCTTTTCATTCCTAGGTTTGTGGTGATGGAACACAAAAAGGCTTTCCCAAGGGTCTGTCTGTCTGCTTTACCAGTTGATCGGGGGGAGAGGCCAAGAGAATGAGCCATCTCTGGTTGGAATCACCAGAGAGTAAGTACCATGCAGCCGGCCAGGCTGGCGCATGTGTTCTAGGCCGTGCCGGGGCTGCCAGTGCTGGCGGCCTGCAGGCAGGCTTATGAGATTAAAGCCCAGTGCCCAATAAATAATTTAGCAGCTTTCTGCAGAAAACATACACACAGCATAATGGTTACTATCTTCAGCATTCTGATGTGTACATACATTTTAAATGCATGTCATTTTCTTTTGCATGTTTCCATTTGACATGGAGTCCAAAACCAAATAAGGAGAAGAAAAGGAACACCATCTCTGCCACCCTCTCCACTGTTCTGCCACCTGGGCAGGGCACAAAGCAAGAAACCTGGTCTCTTCACTAACTGTCGAAGGCTTGCTACCCTCAACTGCACTGCCCCTGCCATGCCACCCTCGCCACTCCCTGCTCTGCTCTGTTGTTTGTGTCTGTAGCAAGGATCCAAAATCTCTACAAGGCCAATTACTCATTCTGAATTTGCTTTTCTTTCTCCCAGGGGTGCCCTGTATGGAGCAAAGCTGGCTCCAGGTGCCGCTTTCTGCAGTCTCACAAGTGACTTGCTTGTGGGCGCAACTCAAAAGCCAGATAAATAAATATCCCTGCCACAGCTACTGCAGTCCAGGCTGAAGTTTTAATGAGCCAGAAGTGGTGGTGATGGATTGGTAAGACTTGGTCTTGGCTGAGAGAGGGGGAAGAGACTTGGAGAGGGGAGGTGGGAGGACAGGGCGAGCTGAGTGCCACCAGAAGAGTGGGAGAGACGGCCGAGATACTGGACAAGGAGTTGGTCCAAGACTTAGAGGAATCAGCAGGCATTGAGAGATATGTGGAAATGTCAACAGTGACTTTGGTGGATAGGGGAAGACTGTGTCAACAGGAGCTCTCCTCTCTGGATTGGAAACTTCAGTGGTTCGGAATCTGGCTCAGAGAGAAGTGGCCTCCTTAGACAGGTGTGAAGGAAGGTGGCTGGATTTCCCTGTCATGGCCATCATTGGGAGGCATCTTTCTCCGCCACAGCCCCTGACTCTTTCCACAGGAGGGGCTACCCCAGGCGCACCAGGCACCACCATGGAGCTTACCCTGGCTGGGTCTCTGCACCTTTCTGGCCTCCAAAGCATTTACTGCCCAAGGCTGTGGTTTATCTCCTGTTGTTTATGGCCTGGGACAGGCTGCCTACAAATAGCTCCCCAAGGAGCAGGGAAATGCAGGCATCTGCCATTCTGTGAAGCTCTTCCCAGAAATGAAAAGGACAGTCATAAAGTGTTGAAAGGGGAGGGGGCACACAGGGTGGGGGCCATGCATCATAAAAAGTGTAATGGACTAATGCTAATACACAGACTGGCTGCTGCCCAGGGGTGTCTGCTGAGCTCAGACATAAATACTGGGGAGGCAGCAAGGAGACAGGTTTTTTTTTCTTTGATTTGATGGTGAGGGGAGGTTGGGTATATTTTTCCCTTCTTTTCTCAATCTGTGGCCATTACTCTGGGGATACCACCAATCTGCCTGGGACTAAAGCTACTCAACATTTTATAATTTCATGAGGGATAATAATCAGATTACTGGGAAAACTCGAGATACAGGGGGGATTTATGAGTGCATAATACTGCTTCATGGGGTGCACCAAGTTTGGGGAGTTTGGTTGTACCATCCAAGACCTTGCAAACAACAAGCTCACCAAGTCAGATGAGTACACTGATGTTGAATGTCCAGTAGAGTGCGTGCACGGGTAACTGTAGACTTGTCCAATACTAGCGTAGTTTCCAGTAATAAAGGGACTAGTTTAGGTTCTTTGTTTAGTGGGAACCAAAACAACAGCAACTAAAAATCACCCAAAGGGACTCTCTATCTCTGCTCAACCTCAAGTATGAGGAGAAAAGCTTTTTTTTAACTAATGAAAAGCACAGGCACTTCAGGACTCAACCACACAGACTGTCCTCTGGGGATCTGTACTGAGCAGTTACTGTATTCTCTGCTGCACGGGCCACTGGCCCGCTGTCATCTGAGCACGCCCTTGCACAGAACCAGTAGTGTACAGGATGTTAGTGGGCCAGGTGGTAGAGGGCACAAAAGCCTTGTGGCCCCTTGGTTGATGTTAGGATGCCCCTGCTCTTGCCCCCCCACATGTCCTCTGTGACCTAGGGGAGAGCTCTGAGCCTGGCATTTAAAGATGCTTTCAGTCCATCTCAGATCCTGCTTAGCCTTGCATGGGAGAGAGAAACTGAGGAAGTCACGGTGCCACCCAGTTGTTTAATGCGTATGTACATATGTGGGGCGAGAGCAGTAACAAGAACAGGGAACGATGGGGCAGCAAAAAGACCCCTCTGTCTCTGCATCTGGTATTTGGGAGACAGATGAAGAAGAGAAGGCAGGGCATCCTACTGGGTGTAGCAGACCTATGGTGCGCTATTTTGACACCTATTTATCCTTATGGGAGTCCCTATGACATAAGTAGGACTGTGTTCCTGAGAGGGTAAGAAACGTAGCTATGATCACAAACTTGGCAAATAATAGAGTGAGGACTTGAACCCAAAACCACTGTCTGTTCTAACAGTGACTAAACACAGCAAAGAAAAAAATCAATAAGTGATATTTGGAAGAAAATTTATTCTTAGCCCGAAGGGCATAAGAGCAGAGACTAATGCACCGAATGGCACACATCATTATTCCAAGTGATGACGGAGGTCACCGCAGGCCATGGCTGAGAAGGGCTCGATGACCCTTGCATGTGATGACTCATGGTCACGCGGGCGGAGGCAAACTGGGGCCTGACCTCAGCAAGAGCTAAGCAGGCTGTGCATTTACCTGCAAAAGCCAGGGAGAGCTCATCCTACCCATTGTTGCAGTGTGCGTGCTAGCACAGGGCGGTCAGTGGTAGCTCAGCCAGCTCTGTGGGTGTGGCTGTAAAATCACTGGTGTTGGAGTGAAAGCTACCTGGGCCCATCAGCAGGGTCCTGGCTCTCTCTCCTTCAGCTAAGCTGGGGACATGAGAGGACGTTCTTCCTCTCTGCCTCATTGCTACCTTAATGTCAGGTAAAGAAATCTCCGTGCCACCGAGTGTCTTGGCCTCAGCTGAGCAGCTCCAGGTTAGACCAAGGGAAAGCTGTGAGCTGAGGCTGGACCATGAGCAACCAGTGCTGGCTCTGGAATATCTTCCACTGGTGACTTTTGAGAGTGCACAGGTACCTCGCTGCCACCCAAGGCGTCAGGAGACCTGCTCTCAGCTTCACCTTTGCCTCCTGACATTTTGGTAAAGGTCCAGGACAGATATAGAATATATAATTTTCACATCATTCCTGGCAAATCCCAGGTGCACCCCATTAAGCAAAGTTCCAAGGATGCCATTTTCTATCAAGAAAAAGACATGCCACACCGTGGTGCTTAGCTCAGGGCCCTATTAATAGCAACCCTAATTATATGGCTGGAAATTTAATTCATAGTAATGATTAGTGTCAGAATCAAAGGCATCAGACATCAATATTGATGGAATTGCAAAAGCCCCATAAACAGAGGACCAGTGTTCACCCCTCCCCTGCACAGGGTCTGCTGTAACTATTGTATTAATGTCGCTTCCAATTCTGCCAGATCAAAATGACTCCATTTCTGAGAGTTCTCCTCTCCACGGAAACCTCTGCCCAGCTAGCTTGGAATGGGTATGACTGGCGCACAAAAGGTCCCAGACAATGTCTTTGAAGAAGAGCCCAGGGGCTCCCAGGAAGCACGGTGACAGGCCCAGGCCTCACGTATTACACAGTAGCTTTTGGCCTCATCAGCCGTGCGCTTTTGTCTCCCCTTCAGAAAGCTCATGGCAAACAATGAAGCCTGGAGAAAGGGGAGTCAGCTGGGAACTGTGTGTGGCATAAAAGGCTGCCACCCCATCCATTGTGACCCAGAGGAGGAAGCCAGAGGAGAGTGACATGGGCAGCGTGTGCCGAGGTGACAGCTGCTGTGTCCTGGGGCTCCAGGGCGCGCACGTCCAGCATAGTGCACGATGTCACTCTGTTCTCCATGCGTCTTCTCACACCTGGCTGATAGGCAGGTGGGAGCCAGAGGTGGATGGACGGAATCTTAGGGAAGCCAAGAAGATGCTCTGAAAGGGGAGAGCAAAAGTACAGGTCCCAGGGACAGAGCTCTACTTGCAGCAGCATGAATTTGACTAAGTGGCTTGACTTTGTGCAGCCTCTGTGCGTTTCTGTGTTGGATGACATGGTATTGTCACCTTGTCAGCGTGCAGTAGACTTAACTGAAGAAACAGCCCATGGCTTAGTATACAGCAAGTGCTTAGTTTATAGTAGGTGAAAAAGAAAAAAAAATGAGAGTACATTTAAAAACAAGACTATCACTGAAGACTTGAGGGTCCCAGTTTGGTGCTCTGACTTAGCTCTGAGGCACATACTATGCAGATAAACAGCCTTCCTACTGGCTAGGCCTGAATAAGATTCCCAGGTACGTGCTCTGAGGATTCAGGCTGAGTCTCCCTAGAGTAGGGCTGAGGGGGGAGGTGAGGCAGAAGCTCAGTGGTACTCTTGCCAGGGCTGTGAGCCTTGGGGCCCGCTCTAGGTTCTGCAAAGGACTTCACGCACGCTATGGACATCCAATATCCTGTGCCAAGGGAGTGCTCCCTGTCACTGTACAGAGAGGACCCCTAGGAGGCGGCACCCAAATCTAGACTCAGGCTTTTCTTGGTTATTAAGAACCAGGGCAATTTTGAGCAGCTCATTCAACCTTTCCAGGCCTCACCTATCTCATTCACGAAATGGTACAATATACATCCTACTACCCAAAGTCAGAACGCTGAGGTTTTTTTGTTGTTGTACCTCTCTAGCTATAAAATCAGTGATGCATATGTGTGGGAAGGCTCCTAATCTCGCTGGATGACTTAATCTCCCTTTGAGGGGCCCAGGCCCTCTGCAGGGTCTCACCTCCCTGGCCTGGCTCTTTGCCTTGTTCATGTTCTCACCTACTGCCGGTCCACCACTAAAGCCTACCGATGTCATCACTCCTTCTGGTTCAGGGGGACACACATAACTAGGCCTTTAAGGCTTTGCATAAAGCCAAGCACAGCAGAGGAGGTGATGGGGGGCATCAGTGGCTCAAGCTCTTGAACTTCTTCCCCACCTTGGAGCCAAGAGATTGTTGTGAAGGCCAACGCCAAGAGAGGGCTACAATCCCAAGAAGAGACTAGAAAGGACAGAACCCAGGGCTGTCACCACCTTACATTTCCATATACTTCCTGCTTCCCTGGACAGAAGGGCATAGCATAAAGAGCAAAGAGCCAAGGAGCAACTCCACTTGCCATGAGGTTTACTTTAATCATTTTGTGCTATGAAGTCACCTAGGTACAACAAGACACAAAGTACCAGCCAGTGTTGTTCTCTTATTATCTTGTTCTGAAATTTACTTGCATTTTTCTCTTTAAAATAAAATTAAAGGAAAAGAAAAATCATAAAATGACCTAGAGATACACTGTGCCCATTCCTGCCCTGAAACGTCTGTGGTGCCAGTTCTGATGCTCACATCTGTCTTCATTGTGCTACGTGATCATGCTGTGTGCCTAATTCCATAAATGTCTGTCTTATCCTCCACAACATAGCAGAGAAACGCCTCAGCCCTCCTCAGTCGTCCAAAAATGATACACTGAAAGAATCAGAGTGTTTGGACCTTTGAAAGAAAAACATAGAAAGAGTCCAGGAGTGGCAGCGATTGCACAAGTAGGAGTCCTCCTTGTAGAGATGGGGCTGATGCCCCAGCGGCTGCCTATGACTAAGCACCACCAGCATGCCTAGCTCTGAATCAGGTTTCCACGTGCCCTGTGTCTGAGCATCACAGTCCTTCCAGGCAGGCATTGAGGGGCCGCCTAAAGAGCCTGGGTGCCCCTAAGCTCACACAGCTCTTGTGAGGCTGAATCACACAGTGCCAGGCTGCGGCAGGGCCCTGGGAGTGTGCACAAGGAGAGAACGACCGGTTCTGCAAAGCTGTGAGAGAGGAGCCCTTGCTTCCCGAGCCCTGCCCTGGGGAGGGGGCCAGTGTATGCTGCTGGTAGTATAGGTCTCAGAAAGCTCTCCCTGGTGGCTAATGGGACTGGATGCCAAAGTCCAGCAGGATTAGATTAGTTCGGCTCAGCTGGGCCCAGTCTTGGAAATATTTTTTCCCATGACTCAGGGCTGGGGACAGGGGCAGGATTCTCTTCCTCCATTTGACCTTGCAAACATGTCACTAGAAAGGAGCCTGGGCTGACAGTTTTAGTTCCCCTGGGAGACAGGCAAGAAGTGGTATTTGGAAGAAGATCCAGACATGTTAGGAATACTAGACGGCCCTTTTGTGCCAAGCATCATATCCAGTACTCTCCAGTCCATGATGTTACTTAAGCCTTACAGTAAGTGTGCAAAGTGTGTATCATTATCCTACTCCAAAGACATGCAGAACGCATCTTATTATTCCACTCCACAGAAGGAAAAATTAAGGCTCACAGGTTAAGTAGCAATAGTGATAACATTTAGTATGCTTCTCCTAAGTTCATACTCCACACTTTCTGTGAATTATCTCTGTTCTTCCATGGCATTTTTCATCTTCTACATATTTTACTTACATGTAGTATTTATCTCTCTTCTTACTTTAAGCTGTAATCTCCACTATGCCATTTCTGACACTTTGCTCACTACTGTATAATCAGTCTTGGCATATAGTAGGTGCTCAAAAATTTTTAGCTAAATTATTTTTTTCTCACTCCTTATTATAATTCCAAGGTGGGGATGAGATCTGCTCTCACTTTATATCTAAAGAAAATGAAGCCCAGAGATCTCACTCTTAGGTTGGAATCAAAATCCCAGAAGCCCATCTACTCTTTGTTATGTACACTGTCCCTCCCGGAGGCAAAGGACTGGACCAGGTGGCCTTTGAAGTCCCTTCTGACCCTGAGATTGTCCTATCTGCTCCCTTCCACAGGCCTGCAAGGTTCCAAGGCCTATTAGGTATGCATCTACATGGCTTGTAACTTCCTACAGACAAGGCCTAGTGTCTTGGTCTCTTGAAAATGGAGCAAGTCTGTTTGGGCCAGGATTCTGTGAATTTACACCTTACCTTCAAGCTTCCTGTCACCAAAACACAATTCTCTGTGTGTCACCTACACTGCAGTAAAGGCCCTGAGCTACAGAAACCCCCTCTTGGCCTGGGAACTATCCAGTTCAGCACATAGCCGAGTGTTTCCAAGGCCAGATTGCACAGAAGGTACCCAAGGAGCCAAAATAGAAAGGTGTCAAAAATTCAAGGGCCCTCGGTCTCTCTCTTTTTTTCATTTGATGTATCTGGTAGAGGGTCTCACTATGCACCTAGGATTCATAGTGATCCACCTACTTTCAGCTCCCCCCCCTCCAGTGTTAGGATTATCGGCGTGCACCACCACTCCTGGTCCTAGTGGCCAGCTCAGCATATCCTGAGGGTATGGCCAGCCCTGCATATGGTGCCATCGATTGAACCCTGGTTCCTGAATTTTCCTAAGCAGGTGCTTAGTCCACTGAGCTATCTAGCCAGCCCTGTCTCCCATTTTGGAATGGCTTTGGAAGGTCAGAGCTCTTTCCCAGGTTTGCCTGGGGTTCTGAATAGAACTGACACCTCCTGCTTACAGCTGTCAGGCTGAGCAGGTGATGTTCACAGAGCGGGTGGTTCTGTAAGCATGCCTCCTTCCTGGTGCCAACCAAATGCATCTTTTCCCAGCTTTCTGAAGCCCAGTTCCTGGGACCCAAGAGGCCTATAAAATAACAAAACAAACAGCGAGTCTGGCGGCAGGAGCCTGGGCAGGAAGCCAAACTCATTACCAGGGCTGTGGTAGTGAGTTTCACCACCCCACCTCTCCAGGCAGGCTCTGGGGAAGCACACAGGGTGTCTTCTCCCCACTACCCCAGACCCCAGCACTGCTGGGACGCCTGAGGGAGCTAGTGAGTAAAATCCAATGTCACGAGTGTCAGGACTGCAGCCAAGCCTCCACCACTGGACCAGCAGCCCTGGCTGCTTACTTAATCAGCGGTTCACACTGAGAGACAAGTGAATCATTTCCACTCAGAGGAACGAGTGGCTATTGTTTGGTGGGATTGGCACCACAGAAAGGAATGTTTTTCTGCTTTTCATCCAACTTGGCCTTCCGTTCGTCAAGGCAACTCCACCCCATGAGGGAAGCCAAGTAACAGGTTAGGAACTTCTGGCTGTTTAGGGAGGAAATCTGAATGCCAGTGTCAATATTACCAGGGGCGCGGGTTGGGGATACATAAGCTGGAGCGTGATACTTGGCTCAGTTTTCCACATTTGTCCAATGGGGCAGAATCACAGGGCGCATCACCCACAGCAGCACTGAGGGAGGCAGAATGCCTTGTTTTGTAAACAGCCAGTGCTATCCTGTTGTCCAGGGCTAACACCATCTTCTCTTGGGGTCGGGATCACTTTGAAGCTCCTGATGGGTTCTTTCAAGTCTAAGCTACTACCAGAAGAAGCTCTTAACTCCTGGCCCCTCATAGAAGGGTGGAAAGAACCTTCCTTACGATATTTACAGGCATCTTAGTGGCTACAGCTAGCTAACAAGAGAATGATGATGCCACATGAAGCCAAGGACTTCTCCTGAGCTTGGAAAGTGTGAACATGTCCCACAAGTCCTGAAAACGGGATAGTATGGGGACAACTAGCTTCTGGCTGACTGTGGACAAGCCCCCCCTGCAGTCTAGGTGAGGCAGATGGCTGGGGCTGGGGCTCCAAAGACCTCAAGGCAACACCAGCCCCCGTTTCCTCCCCAGCCAGAGTGTTTCGGGGAGCAACACCACCTTCTTCCATATGTTACTAGAAAAGAAACACCTCCTGCTCCTCACCGGAAGTTCTTGTTTCTTTGACTCCACGCACTACTCTTGCCTATCTGATGCATCAGGACTTCTGTCCTTTCCAAGCAAGCTACATCATGAGAAGTCATCCTTGTCTGAATCTGTTCCATTCAGTGTAGCTAGGGTCCCATAGCTGGTAGAAATCCAATGCACTGGGCGTAGATTGCACAAGCTCAGAATGTGTAAGAGGCACTGTGTCTAGCAGTGCGGACTGGATGACACTAAAATGAAAAAAAGAAGGTCCTAGCCCCAAGGCTCTGTGACTCTCCAGAGAGG
This sequence comes from Myocastor coypus, assembly GCA_004027025.1. NCBI lineage: Eukaryota > Metazoa > Chordata > Mammalia > Rodentia > Myocastoridae > Myocastor > Myocastor coypus. Next base: position 148,906 of record PVJA010000544.1, on the reverse strand, counting down.
TGGCTGCCCATGGAATTGCTCTGCAGTCAGACAGCAGGGGGTATGAGGAAGGGACCACTGATAATCGTGGAAGGGAAGTAGCCAAGTACTTGCCACAGCACTGGAGCACTAGGCAGGGGATCTAGGGGTGAGAGACCGCTGGAAGCCAACAGTTCTTGCAGCTACATAAGGTTCCCAGGGCCAAGCGGCTAAAGTACTGAAGCAGAGCCTCACTCAGCATTTGCAAGGAGCCCAGCAGGAATTTGAAATCAGGCCCAATGCAGCAGCTTCTGCAGCTGCATATGTGGGAAGAAATCTGAGTGGCTCACCCTGAAACCAGGCCAGTCCTTCCACTAATCCTCTTGCTCTGTCTATCTGCCCTGTGCGACCCCTTACCTCCTGGGACCATCTCTTATGCTTGAGTGGCCTCCTGGGCTCCTCCCAAACACGAGCGCAATCATCTGCAATGAGTTTCCAGTTCCTGCTGCCACTCTTCCTCCACCTGCACCTCCATGTCTGACTGGACTCCCACAGCCTGCTCTTCCGCAGGAGGGATGCATCATGGTCCATGGTGGCTGGGCGCCCGGGTTCCCTGCCTTCCCCTTCCTGCATCCTGTCCCAGGCCTGCTGCCATCACCATCTTAGTTATACCTTGCCTTATCTGTGCCAAGCAGCTCCCTGACCAAAGAGGCTCTCTGCCACATGGTGGGCAGGCTCAACACAGCCTTGTCTTCAAAGCCCACAGGCTTTGAAGCCTTAGTCTTCCTTTCCTCGTTTCTCTTTTCTATCTCAACCTGTCCTCTTGGTCACATCCTCCACTGCTGGAGCCAGAGAGAGGCAACATCATGAGGAAGATCATAGGGCTCAAAGCAGGAGTGGCCCCAGAGTCACTGCTTCTTTGATCATCTATTTCCACTGCCTGGGTGTTTTCCTCTTGAGTTGACTCTTTCCATTATGGAAAAATTTGTTTATAAAAAAGTCCTTCCCTACATTAAGGGAAAATCTGCTCTGCAGGAACTTGGACCTACTGGGCCTGTGCTGACCTCTGGGGCCACAATGACTAGGTCTAATTCATCTTCCACAGCTTAATGCTAAGTATGCAGTTGTAGATCTGGAAGGTCAGGGCCTGAGTCCTGGCTCTGTCATTAACATTGCTAAGTGGCTCTCAACAAATTTGTTACCTCTCTTGGCCTCTATTTTCTTATCTATAAAATGGGAATAATAGAAAGCTACTTCCTACTAATTATACCAAGAGGAGTTTAGATAGAAAGCTCTTAAAGTAACACCTGACATAGTAATCCTTTGCTGAGTTATAGTATCTGGGGAGAGTTTCCTTTTGTCCTGCATTGTCCTATTTTCTTTGGGTTAATATCCTTTGGAAAACACCCTTTACATAGCACAGCACCACCTCCTTCCAGCCCTTGATTATCCTGCATTTTACTTTACCATGTTGTTTCTACCTTGTAGTGGAGTCTTTGTCACCCAGGACCTGTAGGCTGTTCCACTGATGTGACTGAGCACTGATCAACTTCTCTGAAGTGGCATCACGCAGCTGGCTCACAGTGACCTTGTGGTCACCATGGATCTCTCACTAGGATCTTTTTCATGCAATCCTCTGGGGATCTGGGGCCATCCAGGGCTCTCCCTCACCCTCCTCCAGTCCACATGTTCTGGAATGTCTGTGTGCTCTAGACCTTCCCAGTATGTATTTGCTCAGTGCAGCACCGGAGGTCTCTAATGTCCTTTTCTTTCACCCTCACTCAACAGTTTTGTCTCACCCAGTGTTCAATGGGACCAATAATCTCTCCCCTCCCCCAAGGAGGAGCACACTTTAGTTTCTAATTTTACTTGCCTTATTCAGCCCTGTGGCAAATCTCTAACTTCTTGTTCCCAGCAGTGGTTGGCCCCAGGCCCTGAACCTAGCCTATCAAGCCCTGTGCATCTTGGCTTTGAGGTCTGATCCTCATTCAGCTTGTTCTTTTCACCTGCTTTTGGCTACAAGGGCCATGGTTTGGCCTACAGCATGGGCACGCTCTGTGTGTTTCACAGACAACACCGTGTAAGCATGGATGGGACACAGCGCCCAAAGTACCTGGTGGTCATGCCACTCTGAGTGAGTCTCTGCTTCCTCTGAACCTCTCCATGAGGACACATTGTTCCTACAGGCTCCCTAGATGAGGGCTAAACCGTCGGACAGATGCCTGGCCAGCAAGGAAGAAGTGTGTTGCTCCAGCACACCCGGCTTCCCTCCCCTCTTAAAACTCTTAGCTATTTTTTTTTTTTTTTTTTTTTCCTTATTTTCCTTCCTGTGTTGAAAGAGCTATGGAGCCTGGGCCTTGGTAAGGGTTTCCTGGGGACATTCCACAAATTCCACATAGGCTGTTTCCCTGGAGAGGGTGGGGAGCAAGAGACTGGGTGAGCAGGAGACCAGCAGGAGCCAGAGTGTATCAGGTACCTCAGAGCAGTGTGGGTGGGAAGAGAGCGAGTTGCTCAAAGGAGGGGGCTGGGTCCAGTGAGCTCATAGAGACGGCTGGAGAGAGGCCAAGGGAACAGTAAGAAGAGCAGACAGCTCGCAGGTTGCAGCAAGCTGTGGGTAGCCACGCCCCCTGCGTGCCCTGGAGCCCCCTGACTTGCCTCACTGTTCACCACAGCTCCTGCAAGGCTGCGAGAATTTGGCTGGCTTGGGAGTGTGGCTTGGAAAGACGCCAGGCAGCCTGCCTGTGTGCTTGGTGCCAGAGGCCCAGGGCTGCAGAGGTCTGAACAGCACCCCTCTAAGTCCGGCCGGTCATCCTTCCTTTCCGCATCTCCCTGCATCCCTTCTGCCAACCCCAACCCCTTCATTCTAACCCAGGGCCGAAGACAGTGGAGAAGTCAGCCCCTGGCTGAACTCTGCGGCAAGCCTGGGCCTGCAAATCCTTCTCAGTCTCCATTGGTGGGTTCCCAAACTGTTTCCTTAGATTACAAGGTGCCAAGTTGGGGGTCATGGATGGCAAGAAGTGACTTGTCCTAGATCTCTATGCTTGTACAAGTCACTTTTCCTCTGCAGGCCTCAGTTTCCTCAGTGACTACACAGCATGTTGGGCCGGATGATCCCTAAGATTTCTTAGAGAATGATTCATTTTCCAAAACAGTCGGAAGCTATCCCACGTGTGAGCACTTGGTGAATGCAATAGGAAGAGGAGGGGTCTGAGTATGAACGAAGAATGATTTTCCTTTAATAGAACTTTCAAAAGAATAAAGGAGCCAGAGTCACTCTGTCTCCAGGGACTGCAGGTGAGGGCAAAGCTTAGGGGGAAGCAGTAGGCACCAGCGTAGGTCTGGCTTCTGCTGTCCCTCAGCAGAGTTTTAAGTCAGTCAGAAAGATGTGGTCCCTGAGGACAGATGATTCTCTGAGAGCAACACCACAGGGAAGAGGTCTAAGCTGTAGGACATGTGACTAGGACCAGGAGACCATGGGCTGGCTGTCTGCCCCCACCAGGCCTGATATCCCTCCCCCCACCGTGCTGGGCACAATTGGTCTGTTTGGATGCAGTAGCTTTGGCTGAGCAGGAAGTAGCGAGCCTCAGGGTCCAAGCAGAACTGCATCTGGTAGAATACAGCACTTTTCAACCTTAGTGCATTGTCCTCTAATGACCGCCTTCCTGTCTTGCTTTGGGAAACCAAATGGAAGGACCATACACATCGCTCTTCTGTGTGCTGAAAAGCAAGCCAGGGTCCTCAGAGGACACAGGACATGGGCAAGTAGGAGAACTTGTGAACAAGAACAAGTGAACGGCCAAAGGACTTCCGAATCCTAAGAAGTCTGCAAGGGTCAGCGCCTTCTCATAAACACAGACCAGTCCCTCAGACCCCCTTGGAGGTAACTCAGAACAAACAGCATGGAAACTCTTCCTCAGGCGCCCTCCCAGCTGTGCTTCTGGCACATTCCCAGACAACAGGCTTCCCAAGGCTCCATGTGGATTAGGAGGCCAGAGCTGCCGGGGTGATGCTGACATGACGTGGGGAGACACAGCAAGATGGTGTCTGTTCCCTGCTTCACAGGTGGCAGGATGCTGAGAGGAGGCAGGAGGGGACACTTGGGAGAGGGGATTAGCTGGGGCTGGAAAGCATGTCGCTGCTGTAATCCCGCATAATGGACCAAGCTGTCCTCCCTCTCAGCACCCTAAACCAGAGACAAGCAGGTACAAGCTGCTGGGCTCAGCCCACTGGGCCGCGGGGCTCCCGTGCTGCCGGCCTGGGCAGCCTGCTCCCTGGAGCTGGCAGAGGCACAGAATAAGAAGTCGACTTCCTCCTGGAGCTGTGCTTTGGGCATTGAGGTGGGAAGGGAGAGTCTGAGACTGCAGGAAGGAGAGGGTCAGGTGAGTGGGCTCTCGCCCTGGCCTCACACCACAGGGCAGCAGCAGCTAGGCAGGATTTTAGGACTGGGACTCCTAATTGCTTCAAACAACTTCATTCAATTCATTGAAAACTTTTCACCAGTATACTCAGCACTACATGTCCCAGGGAGTGATTTAAAATGTGGGCGTTCATGATGTACATACTAAAGAATAAGTTCCACTTGGTTTGAGTATGAAGAATGATTTTTTCCCCCCTTTTTTCAGGGTACTTAGAAAGTCCTTCAGGTCTGGCAGGACAGAAACAGGCTGGCACTCTCCGAGTGCCCACTGGCTGACGGCGGCAGGAAACTGCAGAGAGAAGCCACCAAGTTCACCTCTGCCTCCCTCTCTGTTCCACATCTTTGCTCCCAAGAAAAGGCAGCTGCCTGCACCTGGATCTCTACTGCCAGCCCCTTCCCGAAAAGACCCTCGGACTGAGGAGCTGACAGCACGATGGCAGTGACGCACAGAACCTTACCTTCTTTAGTTTGCCGCTCTTTGTCCCCACAAAAACCACGCTGTAGCCATTGTAAACATAGGAAGCCACTGAGGTCATGCGGTCCCGGCTGGTGGTATACAGGGTCAGGCCCTCTACTGGGGTGGAGCCTCCCAAGGGCTGGTTGATGTCCAGTCCACAGAAGTTGTCATCAATGGGGACAGGCTGCAGTGGGGGATGGAGTCAAGATGAGTGCTGTGAAGTCGTGGTGGCATCTACCACTTCCAACCACCTCTTCCCCACCGGCCAGAGTACAGGCACCAGGGCTTGCCCAGTGATGAGGCTCAGGGGACCAGAACATGCTGCCTCCCATGGACCTGGAAGGAAGAATGGGCTGCTAGCTTCACTTACCTGGAGTCCCCTGCACCCACCCTTCTTCTAGGAGAAGTGGGCCCCATTTATGTAGCTGGCTGCTTGAGCCCATTTCCTGGTTAGTTTAACATCCCTGAGGACCACATCACTATGAGTATCCTTCTGTCTGGGACAAATGTCTCCTCAGAGGGCAGTCATCCTAGAGACAATGACACACCCTTGCCACCAGCCCACAGGGGCTTTCCTCTTGGCTTCTTGGTCAGGCTATTGTTTTCTGGGCTGTCCACGATCCCTACTGGGGCCCAAGGAACTGTAAACCACTCATCAGTCAGTACTATCTGTGATTGTGGGAATATATTAATGGACCCTCCTGGTGACAGGTACAGTTTGGGCTCCTGAGGCAGGGGCTACAGATGGGGTCAGGAAGAACCCTAGGCTGGAGCAGCTGCTCCCTCTGGGTCTGGGAAACTATTGCACAGCAGTCAGCATGGAGATGTAGTACCTGTGCCCCTCGATCTCCATTTTTCAACCTTGCCAGGGAAGAGCAGGTTGACGCTTTATTTGATGACAGCGTCATTTCCTTGGAATAACTCATTCATGAGCTACAATACACGGTTTTCCATAAAGCCAAGGATGTTACTTCCATTTCCTTCTCAGTTCTGCAGGGAACAGGGACTTATGTTTGTAGGGCACCTCAGTGTTTTGACAAGAGCTCCTGCTCCTGTTGCAGGCTGGCATGGTGGCACTGTGCTGGGTGTAGCTGTATCCTTCAGGAAGTGCCACCGAGTTCTAAGCTAAGGATGACTTCGGGGTCTGGGGCCCAGGAAGCTGCACATAGCAGAAGGAATAAGTCTTTTGGGAAGGGAGGTCCCAGAAGCATGCTGCAGGCAGCACTGGGGGATGTTGCCGTGGCCAGGTGTTTACACCATGGGAATTAGCAGCGCCATCAACTTAGTTCTCCTTCCTGGGCCGGCAGGCAGCCAATCATCTATGTGTTGCCAGCATGTCAGTGGGGCAGTAAAGAAACTCTACTCCCTAGAAAGGCAAGTCCGAGTACTCAGCTACTATTTTTTATGCTTTCTACCCTCAACCCCCATCCCTGCACCTCGGGCAGCAGCTGTCCATTCAGAGCCAGGTCATCCACATGTTAGTCCTGTCTTTATCACTGTTCAACTCAGTGACTTTGACAATGTCATATGCCTTTTCTGGGCCTCACGTTTCTTGGGTCACCAGGACAGGGTCATCGTCAAGCTTCCCTCCAGTTCTAAGGCACTAATTTCATGGCTTCTGTTTTCCCCCACTTTCTCCAGGGATAAGAGACGGTGTCTGCTCCCTGGGAAGCAGGGGAAGCCACAGAGTCTATGCACAGCTATAACCCAAGCCAGCTCCTGAGAAATGGTGGCAGAAGGAAAAATATTGCTGTGGACTGTGGATTTCTCTGCATCCCTCCTGACTCTAAAATTGGCAGGTCAGTAAAGGAAAGGGCTGTTGTAAGGCCAAGCCCCAGGATCGGGTGCCCTTTATTTCTCTCTACGATTTCATTCTAGGATGCTGTCAGGGATGTTCCCACCCACCCAGAGTCTCTCTACTTTTGCTTAAGTAGAAAGAGCTTGAAGGCAGGCTTTCCTCGGAGCAGAGTGGCTAACAGCAAGCTTGGCCTCAAGTCACAGGAACTGGGCTGAATGCACATTCCTGCTTTCTTATTCCTATTGTTTTCATGTTAGTTTTTTTGTGAGCTTTTGTGTTAGCATCTACAAAATGGGACCCATAGGGTCACTGCAACCATCAGGTGAGAGAGCCCTTAAGGGGCTCAGCCCAGCCTCTGGTCCATCACTGACTTGGTGGCCATGGTCTTCTTCATTCTTGTTTACCCTTTTTCTGGGATAAAGCTCCAATCTTTGACCTCAATTTCTATGACAGTCCAGAGATTATGTTAAAGTCAGGCTCAAGGGCCACAGAATTTCTCAGTGATTCTCCACCTTTCACAGGCTACCAAAGTGCCTCTGCGTCCCCTGCTGTCCAGGCTGCACCCCAGGGGTCAGAGGGAAGGGAAATGAGGAGCTATTTTCTCTGGGTCCTGCTCAGGCTAGATGTCACCTTTCCTCCAGTGCCTCTGCTGTCCTCTGGTCACAAGCCCAGACTTGTCTCTGCACAGCACTGGAGCAGAGCAGGGTGTCGTCTTCCTCTTCCCTCCAGCTCTGAAGCAGGCAGGAATCAGCAGTTTCCTCCAACAAGGCCCTCTGGGCAATGGGAATCACTGAATTCCACTCAGGCTTAACCCTAGCCTCTCCCCTCTGCTCCTGTAAGCTGTTTAGAGCCTTTGGTCACAAACTGTAAGCGTCAGCAAGGAATTTGGAATCTATCTGGTCCAGTTGCCTCATTCTGCAATAGGAAGGCAAATAAGCAAAGAACTAGCTTTCTCTTATGATTAGAGTTAATAATTAGCATGGCTTATTTATTGAAATCATGCACGAGGTACTGCGCTAAGCATTTCACATAAATTTTCTCTTTGATCCTCATAATAACTACAAAATGGGGACAAGATTATTCCTATTTTTAAAATTGAACAAAATTATGGATTGGGCCAGGTACGTAAGTTGTCCCAAGCCACACAAGATGTAAATGGGAGAACTGAGTTTCAGTGTAACCGGCTGGGCTCCAAGCACATGATAACGAGAAGAGGCCTGGCTCAGGTGCGACCTGGTCCCAGGATCTGGCACCCTCCAAAGGGCCAAAGTCTCTGATTTTCCTTGACTGCAGAGCGAGAGCACAGAGCCTTTTACATAGAAACCTATTTTTTTTTTTTTTTTTTTTGCGGGACTGGGGTTCAAACTCATGACGTTGTACTTGCCAGGCAGGCACTTGTGCCACAGAGCCATCTCCCCAGCCCCCTAGTTCTTCTTACAATCCCTAACATTAGGTAACTAGCACCCCAGTCATGGTGCTAGCTAGTCTCCATATATGTTTGCATCCCCAGGGCCCAGTGCCCTTCTATTAAATGAATGGATGGATGAGTAGAAGGTCAGTGCTGGAGAAAGGGAAAGGAGGAGGAAGGATGAGTAAAGAATGAAGGGATGGGTGCAAGAATGGACTAATGGACAGAGAGAAGAAAATAGGATGGCTAGATGGGCTGGAGGGTGGAAGGGTATTAAGAGAAGAAGGCGTGGCTGGACATAGAAAGATGAAAGCATACAGGGGAGGAAGACAGATGAATGGGCAGAAGGGGAGAGGGCAGGAAGGATGGGCAGACCACAGCAAGTGCTGTAATACAAGCATCCTGCCACCTTGCCAGGTGCCGGCACTGATTTTCTTGTCTCTTAAGTCCTGAGGACAGCTTTCCCTTCTCACCCTTTGGCAGGCTCCTGGTTCCTTTGCAATTCTCAAACTGTTCACCCAGCTGTACTTCCTTCTCCTCTGCCTCAGATATGCAGTGCCCACAGGAAGCCCTGGTTCACTCCGGGAGTGGCCTCACACCTGTGCTCTGCTCCTGTCAACTCTGACCCGCCCTATCTCTGCCTTCTCTCTCAGACTCTGCTCAGGCTATAGCAGCCTCCTTGCTGTCCTTGAGCCCGCCTGAGTTCTGAATCATTTCTTCTTGCTGCTTGATCGCTGGGGTGCTTTCCCCAGACCACCGCATTATACCTTTTCTCTCTTGCTAGAGCACCCCTGTCAGTGAGCCAGTCATTTCAGGTGTGGGCTCTCCCTCTTACAGCAGGCAAGGATCACTGTCTCCTGCCTCTTAGCAGGTAAGACCACAGGGAGGCAGGAGCTCAGCAGGCAGAAGTACAGTCAGGCACATGAGACACACATTCAGAGTGATTCCAAGAATCAACATACACCCCCAGGTGCCTGGGATAGTCAGATACCACCCGGGAAACACAGCCCGGATCTCTGATTCCAGTCCTCAGAGGTTAGGAGCAAGGTATGCAGAGGGCTTGGGCAGCGAAGCCCAGCCCATGAACGTGGGGAGCAGGAAAGAAGTGGCCCTTACCGCCTTAGTACACTGGACATCCTTGCCCAGCAGCCAGTTGAGCTCCAGGTTGCCCTCGCCTTGGTAGCAGGACTGCAGGCGCTCCTTGATCTGCAGGTTGATGGAGCGGATGGGGAAGGCACACAGCGCAGAGTCGTCGGGTGGGTGGTGGTACTGCTTCTGCCCTTTGGAGAAGATAGCAAAGAGCACGTCGTCCTGGCTACTGATGTTCAAGGCTTGGGCCAAAGCCTCTCCGGGCTTGGCAAGATAAGCAGCCTGCAGGAGACGGTACTCCACACCTGCCCGTGTGCAGCCAAAGGGCAGGGACACGTAGGAGTGGAACTTGGGGTCGTCCTTGCAGAGACGCACGATTCTAGAGGTGTAGAAGAGGTCCCCGGCGGAGTTGATGGACACGCCCTCCGGGGTCTCGGGCTGCACGGTAAGGAAGTACACAAAGCTCCCGCTGGCGAAGCCATAGATGTAGAAGATGTCAAAGTGGGAGACCAAGGCCAGTGTGTCAGAAGGGATCTTGATGAGGGAGGAGACAAAATCGCTGTGGAGCTCGTAGTCCAGCATGGCAGAGGACTCGGGGTCTCGGGGCAGCTTACGGCTGGACAGCGTGGGGAAGTAATCCTGCTTGCCATCCACGGCTGTGCCGATGAACAGCTTGCCGTCCTCGCCTTCGGAGCGCACGATCACGCCGTACATGGTGCCCGTCTTGTTGACACTGGATAGGTAGTGCTCCTTCTTGTGCGAGGGCTCCACCAGGATGAAGAGGTCATCCAGCCGCAGCAGTTTGCAGACTCCCTGGTAGAGGCTACCGCAGGCCAGCAGGCGGTTCTCGGAGTAGTCGATGAGCAGCAGCTTGTTGACGTTGTTGGTGAGTGTGAGCACCTCGCTACAGGGCTGCACAATGAGGGGCGGGTAGCAGGACTTGTTGTCCTCCTCCGGCCCTGTCTTGTGGGCCACCTGGATTGTCAGGTTGCCCGTCAGCTTGTAGACCCTGTTTATGGCCCCCACGTACACAGCCCCTGTCCCTCGGTGGACAGTCAAGTGGTTGAAAGTCCAGTCTCGGTTCTCAGAGTGGAAGGTGCTAAACTGAGGCATGCCTGCTGCCCTGGGCACCAGCGACACCCACAGCACGGCTAGCAGCACCGGTGCCCAGCCGTCAGTCCCAGGGGTCAGCGGCCAGGGCCTCCTCTGTGTCATTCTGAGGGGGGCGAGGACCTGGAGGCAGCTCCTCCAGGTTCTCATCTTTGCCACCTTCCTGGGTCGGCCTCACATGGCTCTGGAAAACACAAGGCAGGGTGCTCACATTAGAAGCAAGGTCTAGGAGGCAGCCTTAGGATGCTGGGCCCGAGGTCCCGTGCCGGCTGGCTCTGTGGGCCTCTTCCTTCTGTATTTTGGGTTTTCTATTTTTACCATACTTTTGCCTTCTTAGGACTGTTCAGGGAACCCTCTTATCTATTTTTAAACTATATATATATATATATATATATATATATATATATATTTTTTTTTTGTTTCTTACTTTATAGTGCCTCTCTATTTCTGTCCTCTTAAAACATCATTTTTATCTCTTTAAGAGGTTAAAAGACTGCTGGAGTTCAGCAGCCAGTCAGTGCTGGTGTCTCGGGTGAGCCAATCTTGCCACCCAACTGTGGCCTCTTCCCCTAGGTAAATGGAAACCACTCCCATCTCCTGAAAGCTTGTTAGGAAGGTCCTCTCCCAGGCTCTCCCAAGAACCCGAGAGTGCCAAGAGAACATGCTGGCATTCTGGACTCCTGTTGCTCACAATTTTCCCCTGCTCAGCCATCTACTTCAAAGGAGAGGAGCAGGCCCACCCTGAGCTCTGGTTCCCCTCCTTGCTCCTGGCCTCTTCTCCAGAAAGAGTTCCTGCATTTGTTAGAAAAAGCATTGTGTAGCTACTAAGCCTGGAACCCCCACACGCGCCACTCAGGGGTTCACTGCGCCCCTCGGGTGCTGGGACAAGCTGGGACTGTGGGAGGCTTGCACCCTTGCTGAGGGGTCCAGCTGTCCAAGTCTGCTTTGGTTCACTGCAGTAGAAGTTCCAGGCTGGGGACACCTGCAAGGGGCACAGGGAGGCAAGCCGAGGCAAGGGTCTCCAGCTGCTGCCATGCCTCCTGCTGGCAGGGGCACCCATGGCTCACGGGGACCCAGCAGTCCAAGGCCATCACCAGCCCTGCCCCCTTCTGCTGTGTGCACTGCAGGAAGCTGTGGGACAGCAGAGCTCCTAAGGACAGGCTGCAGAGCCACCCTGGGCATGGTGTGGGGGTCAGAGAGGGGAAGCAGCGCCACTGTCATCCACCTGCTCAGCCCGGCTGCTCCAGGCCTCTAGACAGGGACAGCGGCACATGGTAGTGGTGGTAGGGGGAGAGAAGGCAGTGGGCTGTCTGGCAGGGGGATCTTTGCTCCAAGTGGACAGATCACCTGGCACCCTTCTTGGGAAAGTCCAGACAGAACTCAGCACCGGAAGAGGCCAGAACAGACACATGCACACTGGGGAATGAAGCATTTGCTCTAAGACAGCTTAGGAGAGGTCCGTCTGGCCCTCCACTCCCCTAGCTGGCTGGACTGGGCTATAATTAGAACAGACAACACTTGCTGGGCCTCCTCAGTATTTTAGAAATTCTGCTTTCTGCTCTTCAACTCTGTATTCTAGGCCTGGTAGCTATCAAGGTGCCAGGGTAGGACGCACCTATCCCCACTCCTCTTAGCAGGACCTGAATGGGTGTTCTGGGTGACTCATGAGGCTCCAGGCTTCCTTGGAAAGAGGAAGGCGGCAGCATGAGTCTGACCTCAGCCAATCTGCCACAGCCCTTCCGGCCCCACGTGCGCTCACCAACATTCTCCCAATAGATAGAGCTTTCGGTTTGGAAATCAAGTTATTTTGAGCTACGTCCTGAGGCCGGTAGCAGGACGTGAGTTCCTCAAGAGAAGCTGCAGAAAGGAAATAACAGAATCCTCAAGTTCTGCAGCTGGGCTGGGAATTGCAAGGGCTGTTCCTTGTAAGGGGCCGTTCTGGGTCACTCTTTTCATCTCAGGTGGAGAGTTCTGTGTCCCACGGGGAGTCGAGGGGATGAGGCTAGTGGTCACCATGCTGTGCTTTTTCAAAGTGTTCTTTGAAGTAGTTTCATGAAGACTGCATGAAATTGAGAACAGCTCCTGTCTTCTCTGAAATATATGTGCACATCTATGGCTGGCTTATGGGTGGAGCAGTGACAATACTGAAAGATAGGGCGTGAGCCAAAAGCCATCTCACCTCACTGCTCAGTATCCTCCCAAGGCATAGCTTGAAAAACCAAATGGCCTTTCTTTCAGGCAAAGTTTGGGAACAGATTTGGGCAAGCCAAGCCCTAGCTTCCATAGGTACCTAGCTCTCTGGTTGTCTCAAGAGAGCAAAGGTGATAAGGCAGGGGACTTCCTAGCAGGGCCTCTGGCTCCCAGTGATGGCTTCATTTGGGTTGGTTATGAGGGCGATCACTGAATCCTCTCCAGGAGATAACACTCCAGCATCCCGCCAGAATTTCTGACTTTGCTTTTTGCTTAGGAGAGACAGTATGAGTGGGCCTATGGTCCTCAGCTTCCCTGACCCAGCGACAGAGTTCTGCTGGGTGGCAGGTGGTCAAGGAAAAGAACGGGTCCAAGGAAGTGTCTCTGGTCTACTGTGGCACAATGTCCTACCCAGCCTCTCCACAGACACAGGGATCCTGAAGGAAGCACAGGCTTTGAGAGGGGGACTGAAGGCAGGGACCTGGCCTAGCTCTAAGCAGCACTGGAGGGAGGGTGCTCAGGAGCTCTGGTTCCATGAGCGCTTAGGTCACTCAGCAGTTGTGCTGTGGCTTTAGATTGCCTAGCTTCTCCCTGAGCCTGCTTTCTGAACGTAAAGGAAAAGACATGGTAGTGAGTCAATCTGTAAGATTTCTTTTCTCAGATGAGGCCTGGCTCCCTCAGCTTCCCACTGCGCTGAGGCCCTCCTATCTGCTGCTGAGGCAGATGAGGCCAGGCATTCTCAAGAGTGTTACAACCGGTCTGTCTTCTTCTCACTGCTCTGGAGCACCTGTTGTGGGTCAGGGTGCTTTTGGTGACCAGCCAGGAAGTACATCCCGTCAGGCACAGGGCCTGCCTGCCTGGGTGCAGCTGTCACTGACTGGATTCCAGAGAAAGCATGGTCCCCTATAGCAACTGCAAGAGAGACGTTTGGGCCCCATCTTGGAAGTGTGTGTGGGGATGTGACTCTGAGGGTGAGCTGGCAGCTTCCTACTTCCCACAGGTAGGTGGTGCCAAGAAGCTGCTCCAAAGCAGCACCCAGCAGGCTAGGCTCAGGCTTCACCCACCGCTGGGCCTCTCAGAGCATGAGAAGCAGTGTGGCATCATGGGTAAATGTTTTTACTCTAGGCTGGAAGCCTGGATTCAGATGGAGCTGCAGCTTTACTCCTGGGTCAGGGTACCTGGCCATTCTGTGATGCCGTCTAACTGTATAAGTTCCATTTTGTTCTGTTGTCTCCCTCACAGGATTACTGTGATGAAGTCAGTTAGAACTTTTATGAGGTGCTTAGGACAGTGCCCAGTCCATTTTATGTGTTTCTAATGCATTATGAGCCTTTGTTATTAGCAGTTTATCTGTTGATATCACCAGACCCTCACCTCTGTCTATCCCACCATCTGTCTCAGAATGAATGTTCCACCTTCAGTTTGGCAAAGCTAGTAAGCATATATGCTGGTGCTGCTGTGCACCTTAGGTTTTCTCTTAACCCCAATTTTCTGCTAATGTTAACCTTGGGAACTTTCTTCTAATAACAATGCCCTTTCCTTGCTGTCTGGTCATTTTCTCCATTCTGGCTCATGAAGCCACTTGCCACATACATTATCGAAAGCCTCAGCCGGCCTGGCCTCTGTTTGGCTATCAGTTGCTCCCTCCCATCCCTACTCTCAAGTTGGGGTGGGCTACTGTGGGACTCATCTGCGGGGGCATCTGAGACATCTTTGCTGCCATGCTCCACTGTCAAGGAGAGGCCATGCTTCCCTCTTTGGGAAGCAAGTGCCACTGAATATTTTATTTAGAGGGCCTGACGACACCACCTCTGAGATCAGGCTCTAGGAGGCAGGTGTTGGTGACAGCCAGCAAAGGCATCTGATACCTTCCTGATCAGCTGCTGCAGACGTCAGTGGCAAAGCAGGAGGAATGACAATCGGGCATTCCCAGCTCAGCTCAAGGAGGATTCTCTCCTGGCAGCTCCGTGTTGTTGCTCTTCCTGGGAGGAGCGGGTGCTCATGCCTCTCTGCTGTCATCTGGTCTCCCTGATCATGAAGGGAGGAATGTAGAGGAGTTACAGCTGGATGCCATCTTGCCAATTTGAGTCAAAGTTCATCCGAGTGGTTGTCATATGGTTGGACCATCACAGCTCTGCCAGTATCTTGGCACTGAGGATTCTCACCGCCAGGGCAGGGGTGGCGCTGTTATGGCTGTACCTGAGAGGTGAACACATAGCCTGGACCAAGAACAGCCAGATAGTGATGGAGAAAGGGAAGGAAGATAAGGAGGGCTGTGCCATCAGAGGAGGAGTCAGCAGCTCCTCTTGGGATTTGCCCAACCTCCTCCTCCTCCTCCTCCTCCTCCTCCTCCTCCT
>PVJA010000544.1:0-134022 GCA_004027025.1 Myocastor coypus | reverse complement strand
ATTTGGTGCCGGGGATTGAACCGCGGTCCCTGCAGCCACCTAAGCTTTCCCAAGCAGGCACTTTAGATCACTGAGCCATCCTGCCAGGCCCCCCAAGGTCTTCTTTTTAGGTCTTGAAAGCAGGGCTTTATTGTGCATCCAGAAGGAGTAGAGAGGTGTACTCCAACTGGCCACTTTTTTTTTTTTTTTTTTCCAGATGGAGAAGATACAGAAGAAACAGGTTGTCCAAGGTGACTTGACGTGCATCACAGACAGTTGGGGTCAGAGCCTCCAACTGGAGGCAAGGAGTTGGCTGCACTCTGTCTGAAAGCCATCCTGTCTATGACAAGAAGGTGTGCTTTGATGGCAGTGCTGTCCCCTGATGGGCAGGATGAGTTAGCCAGAGCTGGGAGGTGGTGCTCAAGGCAGAAAGGATGAAAGAGGAAATAAAGATGGCCTTCCAGGTCGAGGATATGACCTCCTTTGGCTAATCCTGACCCATGCAGGCCCAGACAAACGTCATGTGCAGGAATGTCACCCACATTGTGCCTGGAGGCTATGGTGTCCTATGCCACATCCTTCTTGGGTATAGAAAACCTTAGATAAGTCAGATTTAGTTCCAGCACAGAGATCTTCATCCAGCAGTGTCAGGACTGCAGCAGAGGGATCATAGTTAGATATTCTGGAGCATCATATCTGTAGAGGACGTCACAGAACTTCCTGACATTGACCTTTCTTGCTGACTGTGTAGAAATAAGAGGCAGGGGGTTGGTCCTAATGATGTCAGAAGGCTCCTTTAGGTTTATGATTTCTGTAGATCAATCCACGAGGGCAAGCAGGCTAAATGTGACATTCTGAGGCCCCAGTTCCTCCCCTGGAGGGCATGTCCCAATGTCCCCTGCATGCTGAGTGTGCAGACACTCCAACACACCTGGAAGGTGACCTCAGATGTAGGCAGGCACCTGGGGCAGCGCAAGGTGAGCCTGAGGGCAAGGGCAAGGCCTCTGCCATTGCCAACAGCTGAAAGGCCTCAATTAGAGAGAAAGGAGTTATCTGGTATTTAAATAATTATTAGATTGAAGGAATAATCATGGGTTTGAGCTGATTTTTCCCCACTGTCACCCTGATGGCGTCTATAATACTATTATTCAAATGCCCATGATTCTCATTGAGAAGAGACCAAGGGAGTGAGGCAGGGTGGGGGAAGGGTGGTGGGGGTGGGGAAGGGACTCAATTAATCTCCATGTGACAGGCTGCAGGAGGTACGATTAGTCTTTTTCTTATTTCAGCTGTCACTCATGCACAGACACCAAGATTGCTATTAGCGTTATTTTATGCACGCTATTTAAAGGGAGCAGGGGGAGGGGAAAGTGAGACTTCGTATGGAAAATAACGGGACCAAAGAAACAATTTAGATGTCACTGCTATACCAGCTGCGTTTGCTTCATTACTTAGATATGGTTTCCCCCACCCCAGACTCTACAGTTATGTGAAGCTGAGTGGCTGCCTTGCCTTGAAGCGGAGTGAAGGAAGGTGTGTGTGGACTGAAGCGGGACAGGCCTGTGCCCACCAGCAACCATCCTCCACTGTAAAGATCTGGCTCTTTACAGGGCTAATTCTGTTTCTAAGGGGTGAGTGCTAATCCAAGAGGACCGGTGTCTTGATAGAGGAACAGGGCATGGGGACAGAGATGGCACTAGAGGAGGGACACTGGAGGCAGACACAGGCAGAACACATCCTCTACGAGCAGGTGGAGGAGCTGGGCACACACTTCCCTCACAAGCTTTTGGAGAACCCAGTCCTCAGACACCTTCATCTTGGCTTCGCAGCCTTCAGAATGGCGAGGAAATGGATGCACACTCGTGTGGCTGCCTGGTTGGCCATACTGTCTCTACTAGTCGGAGCAAACTCCTGCTACAGCCAGCAGGCACATACTCCAACTCATGGCTTAAAATTGCTCTTTTAAAGAGAAGGTAAACGCACATTTCAAGGATGGGGCACAAGCAGTCTTGAGCGAGGGTCCCTGCAGATGCAGAACCCCTATGGAATCTGGGAGAACCAAGGGCTGAAAACCGTGCTGCTCTGGAGACCTCACTTGCCACTCACCCAGTCCCCAGGAGAATCAGGATTTTCTAGGGCAGTGGTTCTCAACCTTTCTAATGCCGTGTCCCTGCAGTACAGTTCCTCATGTTGTGGTGACCCCAAACCAAAAAATAATTTTGGTGGCTACTTCAAAACTGTAATTTTGCTACAGTTATGATTTGGAACGTAAATACCTGATATGCATCATGTATTCTCATCGCTACAAGTCAAACATAATTTAAACATAGTGATTAATCACAAAAACAATATTTAATTATATGTTGAGAAATATTACTAATTCCAATAAATAACATTTCACCATGGCAGAGCATGGGTTTAAATATAACAACAATTCCAAATAAATAACATTTTCCGATGGCTTTAGGCGACCCCTGTGTTTTGGTCGTTTGACCCCCACTGGGGTCGTGACCCACAGGTTGAGAACCACTGTTCTAGGGCTTGCTTTTCTGTACCCTAGGTCTTACCTATTTCTGCCTCTCCTGGTCCTGTCTTCCACTCCCCCTCTCCTCCTGCCCAGGGCAGTGACTGCATCATCTGGTGGACCCCAAGGACACTGTGGGGTATTCTGTAACTGCCGGGGAGCCTTCTCCTTGCTTTCCACCCCAGCTTCTTGTCCACCATGGGCGAAGCCCTGGGACTGGTGCTTTCCACACTAGGGAGAATTTTCTGGTGTTTTTTTTCCCAGGTCTTTCAGTGAGCTCTGGTCAAGCCCTGGAAACCACAGCAGCTCTCCCAGGGCCTTAGCAAAACATCTAGTGTTTGGTCTCTCCTCACATAGGCTATAAAAGTTTGGAGTTGTCTCCCTGAATTATGAAGGTTCCAAGACATGCACTCATTGGAGGGGCTGGTGGCGGCGGCAGCGGGGTGGCTCTGTGCCTTTCTGGGGCACTGGCTGGGCTGGCTTTTGTAAAGTCAAAACAAGATTCATTACCCTGGGTCCGAGAGCAGAGAGATACACACCTGACCCTGCAGACCCGCCCCATATGTCATGGGCCTGTCAGAAATCTCCCAGAATTCCCTTTATTATCTAAAGGTCGCCACCCGGGCAGAGCTGAGAGAGCTGCAAGGTATAAACTAAACTATAAGAACAATCAATTTTGAGCAGCTGCCTTCCCTGCCACCTCATCCCGCTCGCCTTCTTGAAGCTCTGCCCTCTTCAACCCCCTTTGGGGAAGGCCAAGGAGGAGCAGGCTTGCTGTGGTTGCCTCCCACTTGGGTCACAAAGAATCCCTGGCAATTAGCAGGGCTCTGAGGCCAGAAGACACAGGGCTCAGGAAGCGTGTCTGGCCTCTGTCCTTAGGGGGTCTGTGGAAGCTCCCCCATGTCCCCTGGCCCTAAGTAGGATCCTGCTTACCATCTTGGTAGTGAAGTTGCTATTCTGGTAGGTATCACTGGATTAAAAGACAGGAAAAGAAATTCCCAAGGGAAAAAAAGAAATGTAATAACCCAGAAATGGCTTTTGCAAACTAAGTCTCATTCGTATTGAGGGACCTCATACCCTATGGGCAGCATCATAAGAGCAGCTTCCATTTGTTTCTATAACAACACCAATAAAGAGCAGTCACATGCATACTGCTGATTAGTCACCTGCTACGTGGCCAGCTGAATATGCCGTGACTAAGACTGCCATTACCTTCCATGATAGGTGTACTTATCCCCATCTCATAGACCAAGAAGCTGAATACCTGGACAAGAACAACTCGCCCAGGCAGCAGAGCTTTTGGAGGCCCCTGCTCTTGCCACTATGTCGCACTGCCTAGACTTTTCAATTTATTTTTCAGCCAAATCTTTTTTTTCACTAGTCTGGGAAAACTCACCAGAATGTTAAGCAAGACTTGGCAAGCACTTGATTTCAAAGGTCAAGTGCTGCGGTTCTGCACTCCCCTCTCTGGCTATCCTGGCCTGCTCTTGTGTGTTGGCTATGGAGTAAAATGTGGTGGGGGTGGAGGGAGCTGTGGTTCTCAGGTCCCGGGTGGGGTGCAAGGGCCTCTGCTGGTAGGAGGCCGTCGCCTCTCAGAGCAACCCTCAGGATCTCTCTGAGAAGCCCAGAAACATTGTCCTCTGCCTATCCTGCCATTCCTACTGTGCACAGGGGAGCTGCAGCCTTATGGAGACCAAAATGGAGCAGGAAAGCGGGGTCATAAAGTTCCCAGCTAAATAATTCAATGAATTGCAATTCCTCCACATAATGGCATATTATACTGCCATTAAATATACTGTTTCTAAAGAATAATGACATAGCTTCGGTTCTCACAAGGGGAAGGGAAACCAGGAAACAAAGGACCCAGAAGAAAAAGCCAAATAAAGCACCAGGCATTCATCTGAACTCTAGTCAGTGCATTGACCCTAAAATCTCACTTATTTTCTCCATCACTTTCCTCCTGAAGCAAATATATTAACAGCACCAGGAAACCCAGGTGAGGTGGCTCCAGCTTTCTCTTTCACACCCTCCTTCTTCCACAACCTTTCCCAGTGGCTTCTTGTGGCCAGCTCCTGAGGAGTTCCAGGGACAGGGTGCTCCTCTTTCCTGAAGCTTCCTGTCCCAGGCCAGGAACAGTGGCCTCCAGTGCCAGCCAGAGATGTAGCTTCCGGTGCTGTCATTTTCCAGCAGCTTTGGCTTCCCAGTGTTCGAACAGGTAAGCTCTTCCCTAGAAGGCCAACGAAGCCACTCTGGAAATGGTGCTTGGGCATGGTCACACTGTGGCCACCCTGGCCTTCCTCTGCAACATACCTCACTGAAATCATAGGTGGTGGAGACCTGGCAACAGAGACTTGGCATAGTGTGTCCTGCAAGGCTTCTTTTCTGTGTCTAACTCTGCCAGGGGCATGGCCAACACCTGAGATTTACCCTTGGAAATAGGGCTCCCTGCTACCGACTCCCAAGTAAGATCAGAACACCTCATTGCCCAAGTTGAGCCCTCACCAGCTGGCTCCTTGTGAGACTCCACTTCCAGCAAACCCATCCCCCAAGCCCTGCTGTCTGTCCTCTCTCTGGGATGACTGCCTTCCCTGTGTCTCTGCCTCTCCAAGTCCTGTCTGGCCTTAAAAGCCCTTGCTTTCTTCTAACATCAGTTTAAGCATGCTGGTTGGCGAACGTGCTGATGTTGGCAGGCTACAGCACAGACACTCTCTTTTCACATGGTTCCATCCTATCCTCCCACTGAGAGAGAGGCTCTTCCAGGGGAAGAACAACACCTCGACCGTGATGACTTTCAGAGAGCAATGTGTTCAGTCCGAATCGTGCCGAGCTTCAGAGCACGGAGGGGGCTGCTCATCTGCTTCTTCTTAGCTGATAGCACCCCTGTGGCTTGCATTCACCTGCTTGCTCAGATAGTTACCAGCCTTGGTACTTTGTGGCTAGTGAAGAGGCCTGAACAGTTTGGGATGCATCCTGGTTGCTGTTGACTTGGAAGCTACTGGGAGAAGAGTAACTCATTGGCTGGGTGAATGAGGGGACAGAAAGATGAAAAAGAATGGGAAGATGCCAACCCAGATGTGTGGGAGAGTCTTTGTTGCAAAGCTGTAGAGCCACAAGCCATATGGTAACACAAGGAGCATATCGTACCAATCTATGGCAAAACGGCAATAAAAAGTGACCGAAAGAGAGGTTCGGTTGGGAAGAGTCCAGATTTCAGAAGAGGACACCCCTGCAGCCAGGGTGCAGAATAAAGACTTAGCCTTTAGAGACAGATATAAGCTCAAGTCTTGTTCTCTCCGACAGGTTGGATGACCTTACACTGACCTTAAAGAACCTCTTAGGGAGCTGTGTTTTCCCGGGCTGTAAAACAATGCAATACAGGCTTGTGGTGAGAATCAGTACAACAATGAACATGGAACTGTTTTGTCAACCCTCGAGTGTAAACATTGGGCACTCTTGCTTCTGTGTTTGGAGAAACCTTACACAAGGACATCATCCCCTTGGACACTGGCTGCCCAGACCTCTAGGGCTTGGTCTTGCTGTGGACCGTGGGGACTCAGCTCCCAGCTGTGAAGACCCAACCCTCTTGGCTGAAGCCACAGTGGTGCTGAGCTTCGGCTACAAGTAGTCTTGCTGTGGCCTCAGCCCTGCCATGCCCAGGTCACCCTCTCTCAGCATGGCACGTAAGGACCATGTGTACTGATTCATATAGCCTCCTGTAGCTGGAAGGTGCCATCAAAGGGGGAGACAGAAAGGAGGAACGTGTGTCCCACACAGGGGGTCAGGGTATGCTTAGATAACCTCCTGTAGACCACAGCACCCGGACGTGGCCTCTCCACACAGAGAGCTGCTTAGGGATTCAGGATGGACCTGATCTTCTTTCTTATCTCCCCTGTCTCTCTTCGGGCACTTTTCTGAACCCTCTAGGCAGCCTTTGATTAGGGAGCTATAGTACTCTTTTTCACAAGAGGCATCTTAAGTAGTCTGTGTCCCACCCTGTTCTCTCCTTTCTCAGTTCCCTATTATCTTTCTCTTTGTCTGAGACTCCAGGCCTGTGGAGAATAGATCTAGAGCTGTCAGCCCGTCTCTATTAGGTGACACCCATGTTCACACTTTCTTACCTGGCAGGGAACAAATCACAAGGCCAGATCAAAGGGACCTTGTGGAAACTGAGGAACAGGAGGCTTGCTGGGCAGAGGTCTGTCTGCTTATGGTCTCATCTGCACCAAGAAGCCAGTGTATTCAGTCCGGGAGACCCTAGAATGGCTAGCAGCAGCGCTCCTGGGGCAGGCAGCAGGGGAGGTGACTCTGGAGGCTCAGGTCTCTACCAGCCCTGGACGAACTTAAGTCCAGGAGCCCTTTGACCTCCCATGAAGGAAAATGAGAAGCACGAAACTCAGGCCAGGCTGAGACAGGCAGAAGAATGTGCTGAAGGCAATTGGGGAACATGGGGGACTCGGCAGGCTGGCCAGCAGGAGGACATGGGGCAGGAGATGAAAAGGAGTCCCTGAGTGGGAACCGGGTCCAGGATGACGAATGAGGTGTGAGAGAAACCTGGAAGTGGGTAAACAGCCAGGAGGAATGGCGTGAGGGAGGTGGGAGGGGGAGGAGGAATGTGGGGGTCAGGGAGGAGAGGAAAATGTTCCTGCAGCGCCTGATGCAAGATCCAGCCAGGTCACCCCAGGAAGGACGGTGCCCACAGCAGACAGAAGTGTGCTGCCAGCGGTGCCCCTCACGCCCATGGCTGCTGCCTGTCCAGCCTCCTTCTGACGCCTTGTTCCCACTCTGAGGTGACTGCATAAGCTCCCTGAGGACCTCATATAATACTTCGTCCTATGGGTGTACCCTCTGGCAGGCCTGTGAGGAGCCATTGCTGCACAGGTGACAAGACAGGTGTAGCCACAGTTAAACATATGGTGACAGTGCCAGATGTGGCAGTAGGTCTGACCTAGGGGTCCAGAAGTTAAGCACGTCACTTGCAGCCTAGAGTTGGGAGTACCAAGGATACTTCCTAGGAGAAATCACCGCTGTGGAGGGCATGCTGTACTTCCAGGTGGGCCACACTGCCCAGGTTTAGCATACCCTGATACCACTTTTCAGGGGATGGGGATGGGGCATAAAAGCTGCAACTCAGAGCTAAGTTTTTGGGGACTGCCTGTTAAAGGCAGAGGTGCAAGCTCAGTGGCCAGAGCTGCTGACCAGCCACTGAATGCCCCTTGGCTGCTGCCCAGTGCTGGCTGTGGGAAAGAGGGCTGGGAAGGGTCAGGCCCTGGAGATGGCTGGGGCGCTTACAGGGGTGGTGGCAGCTGGACAGGGTCCAGAGCACAGACTCACAGAGTGCGGCTCTCGTGCTCAAGTGCCCCACGCCCACCTCCTTTCCAGTGGGCAGAAAGCATGCTTCCAGCTCCCCTCGGCAGACCTCAGCCCTGCCACAGCCCTGGCCTGAGCACCTCCTGCCTCTCTGGGGCCCCAACTCCCCCCACAACCCCCTCCTGGCCTCAGCACTCTTCAATGCCAGCTGTGGCAGACCACTGATTAATTCAGGGCTGCTTAATAACCCTTCTATTTCAATGAAACAAGCTGTCTTGTTTTCTTTATTTTTAACACTGACTTTCGTTTCTTTGCTAAGCATCTTACTGTCATTTAAATTTCTCTGTCTCCAACCAAGCTGATAATACACTGGAGTGAGCAGCTGCTTCGGTCCTGTTTATGACAATGATTAGAAGTTAGAGCTGCACAAGCAGAGAATTGACCAGATCTCAGTTCAGCGGGGGCTGGCCCTGCTTGTAGAGGGAGTGCTAATTTTAACGTGATTAGAACTCTGGCTCCGGGGCCAAGTGGGGCTCTTTGGCCTTGTCTTCCTGGCCGCCCTCTCTGAGGCCACCTCCTCGCTCCTCACCTTCTCGCCTCCTCAGGGGTGAAGGTGTGAGACCAGCTGTGCTGGCTTTGGACCTGAGGCCAGCAGTTGCAGGCCTTGTGTACAGACCTCTTCAGCAGCCTCCTCCCTCCAATTTACAGAGCAGCGGGGGCGGGGGTGGGTGGGAAGCTTACAGTGCTGAGTGGAAGGGGCTCCCAGGCAACCACCTACAGTGCCTTTTGCTCTCCACATGAGTCCCTACTTGAGACCTGGTTGTCTTCCAAGCCTCTGCTTGAATTCTCCAAATGTCCTTTTTTGCTAGCCCCCTGCAGGGCTGGAAGGCTCTGGTGGATTTCCTGCTTGTCATCCTAGGCACATAGTAGGTATCTTACACGCACATTTGTTTCATCAAATTCCATTACTGGATACCAACTTCCAGTCTCTCACAAGGAGTGTACCTGCTATCTGGCAAAGGCGCTTAGGTTGAGTTTTCCACTGTATTCTATCTGGATAAATGTTTGGCCTCTTCTCATGGGCAGGACACTTGAATGGCTGCACCCTTAGCCTTGAGGCCACTCTCCACCTAGGTCCCGAGGAGATTTCACAGCTGGTGGGGAGCTTTGTCGACAAAGCTAGGGATGTTCAGGGAAGCCAGTTAGGTGGCCGGACCAGTCCCCTGGGCCCCAGTCCTCCCCTTGCTCCCCCCTTGCTTTCCCCACCCTGCCTGGGAAAGCTCACAGGTGCATGGTGTCCAGACTGCCTCCCTCGCCCCTGCAGCTTCATAAGAGCCTGGAGCTCTCCCTCCACGCC
Source organism: Myocastor coypus (assembly GCA_004027025.1). NCBI lineage: Eukaryota > Metazoa > Chordata > Mammalia > Rodentia > Myocastoridae > Myocastor > Myocastor coypus. Next base: position 124,855 of record PVJA010000544.1, on the reverse strand, counting down.
TCCCAGCCAGCACAGGCTGCAGGCAGCTGCTCAGGTCATTGTCTCAGCCTCTTCAACTTCTGAATGCCGAGTCTATAGAGACCGAAACACAAACAGTGCCCACACTGCTTCTCAGGGTGGGAGGGGGAGCGTGGCCCTGCCAGAGCCATTGACTATGCAAATAGCAAGACTTGCCATGGATGGCAGAAAGCTGGTGGGAGCTATTGAGGAGAGGAGGGCCTCCCCGGGCACACTACACAGTGCCCAGGAGGGGCACAGGGTGTGTGGTAAAGGCCAGTGGATAGGCAGAGACAGGCGAGGCCCGCTGGCGGTGGGCGGAGCTTCGTGTGAGTTGCATGCCTGTGCAGACTGAAGGAATAGAGACTCCAGAAGCCACCACGTGCAAGGTGGGGAGCAAGAGAAAGGGGTTCCGTGGGCCGGTCAAGGGTATGCTGGGCGAGGCTGGGGTGCGCAGACCTCCTAGATAGTATACAGAGGAAAATGCCTTGCTGTGTGACTTGGGGAGTCCCAGCCTGGACTCAGGCTTCGCATCTACTATTTGGGTCTCAGTAAAAGCTGCTACTAAATAAACAATCAGAATCGCCCCTAACTATCCTACCCCCAATATATGCTCCTTTTGTAATTCAAACTATTTTCAGTAAATCATATATAAGAAAGAAATTCAAGGCCCTGAATCACCTCTCTGTAGTCAAATCTGCAGGGCTCTCCTTTTTCCTAGCCCCCTTTCCACTTGGGGCAGACCAGGGTCTCTAGACTGTAGCCAGCAGGCCATAGGGAGCTCATATCCAAAAGGTGGCAGTGGCCACTTACCCCAGATGTGGCTTGAGAGGGGCCAGTGCTGACCAAAGACTCGCCCAAGGACCCAGGCCCAGCCTGGGCTCCTGCTGCTAAGGCGCTCTCCCTGCAGGGCAGTTCTGGCCCTCCCCTGCCAGGGCGTCTGCTCTCAGAGAGGGCCCCTTAACAGCTCTCCTGCCAAGTCACACAGGTCTGCTCCAGAGACCCGCACAGAACAAGCTTGGAAGCCAAACCCTGGCCCCCGGTCAAGCGCAGGCCCAAAGATCTCCCGTTGCACTCCCGCCAAGCCATGGCTGAGCTGCTCAGCCCTCTGCACTTTCACACACTGGTTTTAAAGAAGGTTGTTTTGTTTTGTAAAATTTCAAACGTGAGAGGGAGGAAGAAGAGATCTTACCATCTATTCTGCTCTACATTTTACACTGGTCTTCCACATTTACAGCCACAGTCATTTTTCTACCTGCTCTGACACCCCTTCCTCTGCCTGACTCCAAGAGCAAGGTCAAGTGAGGGCACAGAAGCAGGAGTGTGAGGCATTCATTCCCATCGTGCAGATGGGGAAACTGAGATTCTGGGTCCCTGGAGGGAGTCCACTCTGCCTGCCTGTCTGCTGCTCCCTCTCCTCCCCACTGTTTCAAAGGGGCAAATGGGGCTTGAGCTGTCTGTCCCACAGGTGAGAAATCTTCCAGGAAGGAGGCAGGGCAGGTGTGAAGGGAAGCCTTTTGTTCCTGCCTCTTAAGAGCCAGTTCTCTGCCCCCAGGCTCTTCCTGACCATCTGTCTGACCCTTGCATGGGGCCAAAACCCTGCCAGAGTCGGGTCCACATCCCACTCCCCACACCAGACAGCATCCCAAGTCCTTGTGGCCAGAAACCTAAGAGGCTTGGAGGCCAGCAAGATAGCTCAGCGGTCTAAAGCGCTTGCTTAGGCAAGCTTAGGCAACCACAGGGACTGCAGTTCGATTCCCCAGCACCACATGCTGTGCCAGTCCCACCCCCATGGCAGGCTGAGCCAGCCATAACATAAAAGCTTCAAAAAAGAAAATGGAAAGGTTGAAAAAAAAGAGGCTTGGCACTGGGGTCATACAGGGTGGGTAATGGACTAGCACTGTGCCTATCTCCAGACTGACCTAGGGGCAGTTTACCCCCAAACTGCCTCCAGGGGTGTGAGAAGGCAAGGGCACAGAAAGACCTAGGCAGCAGGTGAGGCAGGTCAGTGAGGCAGGTCAGCCCTCTCCACAGAGGACTGTGACATCCTGAGAGCTACCACCTGGAGCAGGTCAGGGGCTTTGCTGACTCAGGGGGAAGGGGTTGGGGTCCTGTTAAGACCACTCCCTCTCCAAAGTTCTGAAGTAGCCTCGTCTTCCCAGTTATCTTTATTCCTGGGAAGTGGGTGGTAAGGTGGGAAGCTGGGGAGCCATCACGGGGGTGAGAGGTCAGAGGCCAACGTAATATTTACCCAGCCCAGTCAGGGCCTTTCACTTTTATGAAGCAGGAAACTACTTCAAAGCAGCAACATCCCCTCTCGCCACTCTGTCTGCCCGCTGGTCCTCTGTCCTCCGGACTCTGCAGTAGGCACGGTGTGGACATCCCTCCCCGCCTTCTCATTTGTCCTCTTCTCTCCCCTACCAACAGGGGCCAAGGCTTGCATTATTTCTCAGAGCGGTTAAACACCTGTCCACAGTCACAGTATGACCACGACTGCTGGGTTCCCCTGACATTCTGAGCCATCTCTGCAGAGGTCCTGTTCACTCTGAGCAACTCATCTATCCTTGGCACTTGGAGAGGGGTACAGTTCCTTACTAGAAGCCCCCCACCCCACCTCGAGAGCCAAGGACAGTAACTCACAGAAGTATAGACCATAGAGAATGGAGTTAAGGGGTGCTTTACAAAGTCTGCATCAAAAATTCTTTCAGTCAAGTACCACTCTATATACCTGAATCATTCCTGAAAGTAGAGAACTACGCAGGTTCCGCAGGCTACTCTTTCTGGTGCTGAGGACTGACCTCCAACCTTCACACTGATTCACACCTCCAGCCCTTAATTTTACTTAAATACCTAAGTTGCCTAGGCTGGGCTCAAACTTGCAACCCTCCCACCACCACCTCCCAGAGTGCTGGGGTTACAGGCATGTCCACCCCACTCCCATCCCCCCACCGCGGCTTCACCGGGAAATCCCAGAGGAGAGAGAGCGCTTGAGAGGCCAGGGTGTGCAGAGCATCAGACAGCCACTCTCAGGAAGCTGATGTCCGCAACATCCCCTGGGTGTCTCCTGGAAATCTACGCTGCACGTGGACCTGGCCCACAGCTCGGAGGAGACCTCTGGCTTCCCGTCCCTTGTTCCCCCACCCTACTGCACTCTGGCCTGCCATCTACGTGGTGACTAGGGTGCCTGGCTTACCCAGTTCCATCCCTCACGCTAGTGTTCTGTAAAGACCTTCAGGTTAGGAGCTTCGATCTTTCATCTTTGGACTTGGAGTTACTATGTTCCTGGCGCTACATCCGTGATCGATCCCTATTTATTTAAACTTAAAAGGATTCCAATTCCTGCTTTCAGTGTCTTTCTGTTTGGTTCAGCGCAAGGGGCAAGGGCAGTGGCGTAACAATTCCAATAAGCAGATAACTTGGAGGTGAACTGGAAGCTCTCTTTACCCTTTCTTGCCTCTGTCCACGTCCAACCCAGATGCCGTGGCTACAGGGTAAGGTGAATAGCACAAAGCCTGGGGTGCAAGGCACAGGAAAGACAGCAGTGCCTGGTTGGAAGCCATGGCCATCCTGGACCTCAGGGAGGACGAGAGAACGTGTGCGTGCGTGCGTGCGTGCGTGCGTGATGGGGGTCATGAAGGGGAAAGAATCATTCACCAGGGATTCACTCCATGCCCAGCACCCCTCATGCTCTTCCTTTTGAAAAGCACGTTGAACTTTGCTAGGGCAATTCCATCGTCTTTTATCTCTCATCCTGAAAGTAATTTTAGCCAAGGAAAAGCAGGGTTACACTTTCATAACACGATACGTCTATCTTGTTTTTTCTTTTTTCTTTCCTCTGTCCTCTCTCCCCCTTGTCTCACGACCCTAGGTAAGTCTGAGCCAAAGGGGAACTGAGATTAAATATCAGAGGATGGCATCAGATCTGAAGAAGCATTGCTCTCTGGCCCCCATCCATCCAAAAACTGCAATATTTTTCCTTTCCCCCGTTAGATGGTTATTATCCCTCGGGTGAGAAAGCCTCTGGACTCTGTGCTCTGGCAATATTGTCCTTTACTGAAATGAAAGGAGGAATTAGAATTCAGAAGAAGGCTCCCACAGAGAATAGGAAGACAAAGATTAAATCACTGATACAGCATTGTTGCCTTCACTTCTTGAAAGATCTTTTTTAAAAGTCTCCTCCAGAGCAGTTTGGCTACCACCTGAGGGTGTTTTGTAAATCTGCATTTGGGGAGGTAGAAGAAGGGCGGGACTGTGAGCGCCTCTTGGGGTCCCTGGGGTCCAAATCTACTCTTGGTAAAGACAGGTGAGAAGCTGTTGGCAGAGTGGCGGTGGGCGACTGGGCAGCCTGCAGAGAACCTGAGCCAGGCCCTTCCGGCCACTGCCACCCCACAACGTCCGGTGGGGCAGCCTCTGGGCGGGCTGCTTAATGGAACAGGCGCCTTCCATCCCATTGCTCAGGCCGCCAGTTTCGGTCTCCGGTCTCGGGGTAGTGACAGCTGGTAGTAAACCCCCTCCACCGCAAAGCCCAGTTTGGAACGGGCCTGGTTTTCGAGATCCCCCTCTAGTGGAAATAACCGGCTACTTCGGTTTCCCAGGAGCCCAGAACCTTGAGAAGAGCCCCTCCCTGTCTGCGCAGCTCCCGCTCCCTTCTGCTCCAGCTCTGTTCTCTCTCAGCCCCTTCCTCCAACAGCCTGTCAGGCTGTCACTCTCTGGCTCTCTCCCTTCTGTCTCCCGGCCTGTTTATCTGAGACTCCTGCCTGCCCGTGTCTACGCCTTGACTTCTGCCTTCCACGAGGCCTTGAGTCTGTGTCTTGGGCTGCATCCTCTTCGGTCCACCTGCTGCTTTTCACCAAAGTTCAGGGTGCCCGGCAGGCCAGCTACACTACATCTGGGGTCCCTGGGGTCAAAGGACCTAACTCAAAGAATGGCTTCTGGATTGGGCCCAGGTTTATCTGTATTGCTGAAGCACCTGCCTAGGAGCTTTGTGAAGAAACAGCCCACTCCCCTTGGCGGACTCTCCCCAACACCTGCCTTTTCCAGGCTCTGAACGCACCTGCCACGGGGAACAGCAGGAGCAGCAGGGAAGGGGGCAGAGGTGGGAGGGGGCCAGTGCAGAGCAGGAGAGAGGGGTGGATGGGGTCCAGGAACAGCCTGGGGCCCGTGGACAGAGGAGACAGAACAAACATTTTGTGGGCAGGAGGGGCCCAGGGAGGACACCAGCTGGTCAGGGTTTCCCAGGCAGGAGATTAGGCCAGGACAGGGCAGGAGGTTAATGGTTAACCAAACTAACTGCAGAGGACTTTTGCAGGCCAAGAGCTCCAAGCTTCGGCTTCCAGCTTGCCATTTTCCACTTCTCTTCCTCGCCTCTCCTTACCTTGGACTGGTGGCGACCTACTCTCCAACAGAGAACTTTCTCACCTCTATTTCTACCCTCACATTCCAGATGGAGAAGTTTCCATATGCCCAAGTGCTAGGGAATAATAGGCCAGAGAGGGCCTGAGAGCTAAGCGGAGGAGAAAAGCGCTGGTCCCTTTCCACCAGTCCTTCTTTGGGACCAGGTGTTTGACCCCAGGAAGGATGGCCTTTTCTCTGTCTCCAACAGGCTCACCTTTAGAAATGACCAAAATAAAATAAAATAAAATAAATAAAATAAAATAAAATAAAATAAAATAAAATAAAATAAAATATAAAAAAATCAGAAAAGCCAGTGGACACACCCCCATTCCTCATTGACTCTAATCAGGCATGAAATCTTTGTAACTAAGTGAAAAAACTGTTTCCCATAAGGGCACAGATTCCATTCATTGTTGTCTGAACTGAGCATATGTGTAGGGGAGCAGTAGGCAATCCACACAGAATGAGTTGATGACAGACTGCCCCTGGGCAAGGGTGGCAGCGGCGGGGTGGGGAGTGCATGGGAGCTGGCAACCTCCTATACCTTCTAGCCCCTTGCTACCCACTCCCCTGCTGACAGGCCTGAATTATTTCTAGTTAGCAGACTGTCACACAATGCTCCAGTCTTTGTGGGTGAGAGTGGGGTGTGGTGCCTGGCTTGGTGCTCCTTGCCTCTCCATTTGCTATGATGGACAGAAGTATATTGTGCCCCATCTGTGACAGCTGTGTGGCAATGCATGAAGACAGCTGGGGAGGGGGGTGGAGGCAGGAACTGCCTCCCTCATACCAAATCCTATATCCTGGGGAGGCAGTCATAGCATACAGGGTAGGACAGAAACTCTGAAATCCCTGCAACAGTGGCTACTCTAGCACCTGAAATCTGTCATAGTACCTGCATTGGTGAGAGTGGGCTCCTGCCAGCTGCCACCTTGTATATTTAATCATGCTACTGGCTTCCCCTCCTGCTCCTGTGTTTCCTTGTAACATGCCCATGAAATAAAGATTAGCTGAATAATCAGAAGTCTCTGTAAAGGGAAAGGGACCTAGTACAGGAAAGGCTCTTCTTTGAGGATTTTCTTGCTAACCTCATTTTGAGCCCAGACTCCTGCAAAACAGATGGGGAACTTTTACACTGCCCACATCTGCAGCTTTTTGGATGGCAGAGAAGAGGGTGGGTGTTTTCTGGGGCTCTAAAGGCAGGGGGAGGTATTCTGGGGAAGGGGGCTGCTGGCCTGGGGTGGCAGGTTCTGTGTAAAGGTCTGAGAAGACACAGAGTGTGTCTCACTCTGACCTGAAAGGTCAGCCAGCCCTTTCCTGGCAAACTCAGGAACCAGCTGGGATTCTCTCCCCAGACTTGTGTTCCCTGGGTAGAAGAGACCTTCTGCTTCTTTACCCTGTCAGGTCCTGCTGCTCCTTGGCAGAGTGTCGCTCAAAATGCCATTTTCATTTAACTGCTTTGAGAGCCAATTTGCCCCCCATCCTAAAGCAATTTGCTGGAGACGGCAAAGGGCAGTCAGCATTGCCCTCTGCCAACAGCAGGTCCCTGAAGAAGGCTAGCTGGGGACAGGGGCTACTGGTTAGGTTTGGGGCTTGGGACTGCTGGTGGGTGGAGGGGCCTTGGAGGCGACAGACAGTGACACTAGATGGCAAACTCATCAGGGTGTCTTGATAGATGCCTCTGTTTCCTGGGATCCCATCCTGCTTTCCTCAGCCTCTCACTCCTAGGCTACCAAGGGGAGAGGACAGGTAAGTAGTTCAAATGGTGCTCTGCCAGGATGGGAAGTTAATGAATTCTTCTTGCCTAGAGGTGTGTGTGTGTGGGTGAGACTAGTGACTCTGGGAGCTTTCTGGGGTGACTGCACAGAAGTTGTGAATTTCAATTAGGAGTATCCAAATTCCTCCAGCCAGAACTGGCTCTTCAGGGGCTTCTGTAACTCAGTTGAAGGCCCCAAATGAATCCAAAGCCAGCCCAGGGTGAAGAGTGAAGTTTCAAGGTCTGGCAAAAAAAAAAAAAAAAAAGCCTAGCAAGAACGGAGCTCCTGGTCCTCTGGGACTGGACTTAATGCCTGCTCCAAGAGTCCAGCCGTGTCCCCCACCCCCACCCCAGGCTATCATCCTGGTAACCTTGGCCCCTGTGCTGCTCCGCAAGAGGGTGAGATATTCCCCAGAATGCCTGTGGGCTCCTCCCGCTGACCTGCCCCCATGCCACCCCATGAACTAAGCATGCTGTCCTACTGCCCTTGTGTCCTAGTTCCCTCACAGCCATCCCAGGGTTTTGGATCCCCACAAGGGACCTGCTAGAATCCTCGATACCCACTACACAGGCTTGCATTCTTAGTCCCCTGACTGACATATAATGCCAACCTTTCAGACTCCCTCTCCTACACCTGGTCTAGCAGAGTTGGGGTAGGCAGCCCTTCCTAGGGCAAGGGTCATGCCACAGAGGTGGAAGCTTTTGAAGAACCTGGAATGGAAGTTTCTGGTGACTCTGATCACCCTCTAGAGCACCACAATGGGCCTTTTCTGGCTACCTGTGGGGTGGATGTGACAAGCTAGAATCTTCCAGGCTCCTATTTCGCTTGTGGGGCGGGGCAAAGGGAGCACATGGAGGGAAATATTCTCTAAAGGACTACAAGGAGCCTCTGGGATCCTGGGCAAACTCCCGCTGAACCGCCCGTACTCCTCTTGTTCAAATAGGGGAATGGACCCACGGGCGGGACATGAAAGGATGTGGGGACACGGAACACTTATCCCCATTCAGTGCCTTTGAATTGCTCTCCAAGAGCCGCCAGGAACCAGTGCTAATGATAATTTCCCTTCCCTGATTCCTGGTCCTTAGATAGAAAGGAAAAGCCAGTGGCCAACAGGGACTCCGGGCCGGCATGAACGCCCCCCAATCGATCGCTGGCCACAGTGGCCTTGGGTTATCTTGCTGCTGCCACCGTGGCCCTCCCGGGATCCCGCTGTCGTGGAGCCGCAGGCTGCCGGCAGGTGCGCGGTGGAGACGCCGTGGCCAGGAAGCCGGCAGCCCGCGGGGAGGTGGCGGCGAGTCCAGGGCGCTCTCCCGCTCACCCCGCACTCTGGCCCGCGAAAGTGGCCGAGCTCGCGTGGTGACTCGCCGGCTGTAGCCAAGCCCGGGCTACGGGGCCGAGAACCGGGTCTGGACCCGGAGAGGTGGGCGCGAGAGGAGCTGCGGGGGTGCGCGCGTTAGGGGCGACTCGGGGCTCCCGGGCCCGCTGCTTACCCAGCTTGGCGACGTCAGTCTGTCCTTCCGCCCCACCGCTCGCCGAGCCTCGCCGCCGGCTGCCGCACGCACGCAGCTCGGAATCACGGGCACGGCCACATCCACGCAGAGTCCAGATGCATTAAAACCCACGTCCAGCCGCCTTCCACTTATCTGTATTCCTGAAGTGGCCGATCGGGCTCCGCTCCGCGCCCCACCGGCTCCGCCGCCCCGCAGCAGCCCCGCCGGGCGCAGCCGCCCGCTCGCGGGAGGCTCCAGGGGCGCCAAGGGGACGCGCGGGGGTGGCCGGCGGCGCCGGTGCGGGGCTAGCAGCACAGCCCCCGGCTGCTGTCTTCAGATTTTTCCAGCTCGACTTTCCGGGCTCCTCTGACATCAGCGACCGCAGCGCTTCCTTCCTTCTCGCGGCTCCCGCTGGCTCACGGTCCCATTTCCTCCGGGAGCCCGGCTCTCCAGACCCGAGTCGCGCCTCACCGCTCCCCACGGCCGCCGGGCTCGCGGGGTCTCGGGCGGAGGCGATCCGGCAGTGGCGCCCTCCGCCCTCCCGCTCCAGCCCTGCGCGGCCGATCTGCACCCGGAGCGCGCTCTCCCGGCGGCGGCGAGCCCTGCGCCGGTTCCTATATTACCGAGCAGCTCATTATCATACAGGCCGCGCTTAACCCGCTCCGCGCCGGCCCGCGCGCCGCCCCCAGCCCGCGCCCCGCCCGCTTCCTCGCCACCCGCCCGCGGCCCACAAAGGTGGACCCAGTGGGCGCCCCGGCCGGTGCCTCTCACCCCGCGCCTTCTCGACCTGCCTCCCGCCTTCAGTGGCTCCGGGGCCACCAGGAGGTGCCGGGGCTGGGGGACTCGTTTGAGGCCTCGCCGCCAGCCGGCTCAGCCCCGGAGGAGGGGCGCAGGCAGGGGGCGCTCCGGGCGCAGGCAGGCCCTGGGGCGTAGGCGCCCCCTCCCTTGTGTCACCTGTCACCGCGTGTCGGGGAATCTGAGTGAGGGGCGAGCGGAGCGGTAGCCTTGTACAGTGGGTGGAGGTGGGGGTCTGGGAATCTACGGGAGCAGATCCTCTCTTCTGGAGAATTTCAGAGCTGTCAAACGAGACTGGAGTTGTTGTTAATTATTATTATGGCACTGTGAGGATGAGCCTTGGTCTGGATCTCAAGTTTCCAGCGCATTAGGCACCCGGGGCATCAGGCAAGTCCTGACTTGGGCTGATGGGAGAGTAGAGGGGTGCGATCTTTATCCAGACCTAGGGACCACGCTTCGAAGGGGAGTCAGGTGGCTGCGAGGGGTGAGGCTAACTCTCTTTAATAACCTAAGGAGAGGTGTTTTTGGATTTGGGCGACAGTACCACTTCAGCGTCCCACGGGCCCAGATTCCGTGCCCGATAGCGCCAGCATCTCAGCAACCTCTGGATTGAGACCTGCGAGCGAGACCTAGTGAGTTCTGTGCTGACCCTGTTCTCACAAGCGTTTACTCTCTACCTCTCAGTCAGATAAGCTTCCTCTACTGCCCCCTCGTGGCCACAGTTTTCAGAGGTCCAAACAGAAAATGAGCTCTGACGCCTGAACGTCAGAGTAAGGATCTGAGAATATTGAGGAAGTGTGCTCTCACGGGCTATCTCAAATGCCTTTCCATTCAATGCATCATGCGGGGACCTAGAGTTTACTTCAATGGCTAATTCCTTAGAAATTGTGAACAAGTTAGCAAAGTCTTCAAAAGTTCTTCATGTAATTAATTAGCTTAAGTTGGTGCTCTGAAACTTTCACTGGTTATTCCTGTCTTTGTCCTGGGGATCCAAAGAGTCTAAGCATCTTCTCCAATCTCTCCTTGTTTCTTTCTTTCTGTTGTCTTCTTCAGAACTGATTGTTCTCAGCTCTTCAGGCAATCATGCCTATCTTATACTGTTACTAATTTGCTGGTATAAGTGGATCTTATTTTCTTATCCAGACAGTCTTGCCATCTTCTTATATCTAAGTAGACTGAATCTGAGCCACAGGTCATTAAGGAAGTTGATTTTGAGATGTGTGGGGCATCTTCCTGTTTGCTTAGCACATCATGGGACGAGCCAGCTACACCTAAGAGTTCCATGGTGGGGCTTCAGGCATCTAGTTGGTAAAGCTTATGGTGAAAACAAGGACCCTCTAGTTCTTTTTTTTTTTTTTTTTTTTTTTTTTTATAGCAGGAATCCAACTCATGCCTTCATGCTTGCCAGGCAAGCACTGTGCCACTGAACTATCTCCCCAACCCAACCTTCTGGTTCTAAGTCAAATGGTGTACAGTTCCTACAGAGATCACAGCTCTTCCCCTGCCTCAGTTTAAGCCCATCTTGAGATTATATCGCAATTAAATAATTTTCAGGTGTTATCTTCCAATCTGAGTGGTCCAGAAGTAAGCCCAAGAGTGAAGATCGAGGAAGCATGAAAGAAAACAGATTCCTCCATTGGTCTTCTCCTTTCCTCCCCAAGTAAAGGGAGAAAAAGGGACAGAAAGGGAGAGAGGAGTGCTCATGGACAGAGCAGATTGTGGTCAGGGTGACGCAGCAACACCCTGTCTCCCTGCTGACACTGGATAGCCTGTGAGAACAGAGGCTTCCCCTCACCCCCGATGGTGGGAGGATTTGGGATCCATGTGAGGAAGAGGAGAACTGTAGCCTGAGGATTCTGAGGTGCTCTGGTTGGACTATCCTCAACTTTCCTATGTCTCAGTTTGTCTGTCTGTAAGATGGGGATTTCTACCTTCCATGTGCAGAGAGCTGATAGAATGAAAACATCACTATGCAAAAGTTTTTGAAGAATTAATAGTGTCAGGAAAATAGAAGATTGCTGTTCTTTTCAGCTCTAATGGCTCAAATAAGTACTGAGCTTATTAGTTAAGTATATAACTATAATATACTTTAGGAATAAAAGACAGCTGAAAGTCATGTACTTAGATATAACATTCTCTGAGGCACTGGCAATAGGTTTGAGTCTCTATCCCCTAAATGTGCTCAGATAAACCTATTCTTTTGAACACATGTTAATTCATTCACCTGCAAATGTTTGTTAAGAGCAAATATGCTGTCATTTGCTAGAACAACTGTATGTAGTACACAGTTATCTACGGAGAACATTAAAACATTTAATGCATAATAATTGCAGATATCTATGGAAAACATCGTGATTATTTTGCTACATAAAATGTGTAATGATCAATCCAGGCTAATTAGCATCTTTCACCTCAGACACTTATTATTTGTGCTGAGATCATTCAGAGTGCGCTCTTCCAGCTATTCTGAAATATACAGTAGGTTACTGCCAACTGTGTTGGACCTACTGTGCTACAGAGCACGAGGACTTCATCTCCATCTGACCACCAGCTGCTCTTCTTGCCCTCTCTCTTTTCCTCTTTTGCTTTCCAGAGTCTGGTAACTAACTTACTCTTTACTTCTATGAAATCAGCCTTTTAACTATCTGAATATGAGTGACACCATGCAGCGCTTGTCTTTCTGTCCCTGGCTTATGTTATTTACCTTGAGGTTCTCAGGCTGCCCACATTGTTGAAGGTAACAAGATTGCACTCTTTTTAAGTGACTGCATTGTATTCTAATGTTCGGCTCTTTTCATTTTTAAAGTGTGCTGCTTGCCAACAGAGTCTCTATGCCCAACTGTTCTTCTGGGGCTCAAGTTTTTTCCTATCCAGCCAGCCTGATGTTATTCCTTTTCAACTTGTCCAGCTGAGGTTCAATGCAGAGCCTCTGGGCACTGGCCACTCTCCTGCCAGCACCTCACAGTTTACCCTCACTTCTGCCAGGAGGGACAGCTACAGCCCAGCCCAGTTCCAGATAAGTAGCAGGCATTTAATATCTATCTACTCAATGAATGAACAAATGAATTGGGTTTTGTGTTGTCAAGCCTTTGTTTTTGGAAAACAGTCCCAAGTTCCTTGCTTACCCTAGTCTACCCTCCTGCCTGCTTCCTGGTACTCTAGGAACCTCAGCCTGCAATGTCATTTGTGGCTGCTGGACAGTTGTCCCTGGTCTCAGGTCTCTGTATCACTTGTCATTAAATGGGTGACTCGGGAAGAGGATAGAATATGAGAACAAGGGAACAACATCCTGAAACGGAGCTGCATTTTTTCCAGTAAGAACTGAGTGTTTCTCCAAAAGATGGCTCTACCTTTGTCTCTGGCAGGAGCAGCTGCCTCAGTCCTGGGAAGTGGGCCCTTATGCCGCAGAGCAACTGGCCATGCCCAGGGGAATCCTCTCTCTCCTGCAGCAGCTTTGGTAGGCAAAGAGATGCCAGCACGGTAGCCCCTTGGAGCGCAGAAGGTATTTTTGGCACTAGAAGCCGCCCGCTTTGGCAAGCTTTCTGCAGGAAATCGGCTCCCTCTACGATGGGAATGAGGGGCAGCCAGCGCTGTTAGCAGGAGGGGGCATGAATGTGAGCACGCATGCGCAGAGTTCGCTGGGCAGGGTGGGCGCTGGGCGTGGGCACGTGGTGGGAGGTGATTGGGCTCCTGGTTGCCAGCAGTAATGGGCCATCTCTGGTTGGTGCATCTGCTGCTGCCAGCCTTGTACCCGGCTCCATAAACTGAGCTCCATTGTGCTACCACCAACATGACCTAGCTGTGATGTAAGATGCATGCCATCTTTCACATGTGTGATATGGGAGGGAGGGGCCTTGCCACACAGGGGCCTGGTCCTCTGGTGGCTGATCCCTTCTGTCCCCCAGGCCTCACCTCACCTTCACCTTGTAGCCACCATCAGGCAGTCTCAGCAACCAGAAAGGCAGCCTCTTCCCCCCGCCCCTCTCGTGCTGTTGGGAACAAAGGCATGGGCCTGACAGGGCAGACTGGAGTGTGCGGGCCAAGTCCCATGAATAGAGGCAAGAGGCCGCTGGGCTGCCAATGTGGCGGGCCTCTGCCGGCAATGGGCTGGCCTTGCATGCAGGCACAGGGACCTGCTCCAGACTTCTCAGCACCATTCATAAAGATGCCACTCTCCTCTCCCCTCCCCTCACCTCTCTCTCAAGTCCTACTTCCATGTGTACCCTAAACAGTAGCAAGCTTGTTATGGTTCCAAATCAAACACGGTGGGGTTTCACTCTTTTTTTTTTTTTTTAACTGAACCTCCCACCTGCAGAGCTTATATCCCTGTATCCTCCCCCATTTCACTAAGCTCCTTCCCTCCTTCCCTCCCTCCCTGACTTCCTCCCTCCAACAAGCTACTCTGGGAAGATAATGTTCTCTGTGCATCCAGGCAACAGCAGTCCCAGACCCACTAAAATAGGGCCCTGGAGCCACTTTCAAGGCTCTGGTTTACCAGGCCAGGGGGTGCAGCTTAGGGAGAAGGCCAGGTTGGCCTTTAGCATGGAAGCTGGAGGATAGTAATGGCCAAGGCTTGTGGCTCTCCCTTGCTGCTCTGTTTCCAGCATGGAGAGTCTGCAGAAGGCCCTTGTGCTCTGGCCTTATGGAATGAGCCCAAGGGGAACTGCTACCCGGTTGGTCATGTAACCCTTGGTCAAATCCAAATCCATTGTTGCCTTGGTTTCTTCACATGGAAAGAAAAAAAATGATAGCCCTGTCCTCGCATGTCTTACATGAATTTGCAACACCAAGTGCTAATTGAAGGCTTCATATTCTAGAAAGTATGGTACAATGCTTGGTGATGTTACCTGAAAACTGAATATTTTGTCCAGCCCCAGATGAACTTCTCACTGGCTACGCCTGATGTCAGTCTCTTGTTTGACTTTTTGAGGCAAATACCTGGGCTCACCAAAGTATCCCTTTGCCTACAGACATTCCAGCATCCCAGTTATGATTTAGATTTACCATTTCAAAGTCTATTCCACTCTGAGGTACAACTTTTCATGGGAGATTAGATGGTGGGGAGGTGCCTTATGCATGAGAGGATTAATTCACTAATGAGTTTATAGCTAAATGTGCTGTTAGGAGGGAGGGCCTAATCAGAACCAAAAGATCACTGGAGGCCCGATGCAGAAGGTTGTGAACCAGCCCCATGGGCTGAGCAACTATCCCCTAAAACTGTCCCCTGCCAGGCCCATCTGCATGCTGTCTCTGCCTTGGAGCCAACCAGCTGTGAACTGCACCCACTAGATACTAAGCCAAGTAAACCTGTTCCTTTTTAAATTACAGAAGCTGGGTATTTTGTCCTAACTTTTAAAAGGGTGAAGCCCTGGGACTCCCACTGGGAGTGTTTATAGCAGTGGTTCTCAACCTGTGGGTCACAATTCCGGTGTGGGGGGGTGTCAAACAACCAAAACACAGGGGTCACCTAAAGCCATTGGAAAATGCATATTTAAACCCATGCTATGCCATGGTGAAATGTTATTTATTGGAATTAGTAATTTGAAGTAGCCACCAAAATTATTTTTTGGTTTGGGGTCACTGCAACATGAGGAACTGTATTGGGGTCACAGCATTGGAAAGGTTTATAGTAATCACAATAACTATTATAACATGGACTCCTTTGTAAGAGAAAATGACACTCTGACCCTGGGAAGTGGGGGTAGTAAGTCACCAATACCTGCCTTCTGATTGATTACAAACTGATGCGGTTCCCCTGTCACCTTGGAGTCCCCCCTTCTCTGTCATTCTTCCATGTCAAAATGCTGTGGAGCTAGGAGGTCCTGATAAATCACTTTCCTGCATGGAACCAGGGCAATGGCATTGGCCCTTGTTATCAGCTGGTGCCCATGCCCACCCGTTTCTGCCCATGCAGAGAGAAAAAAGGGATGGCTGAAGTGCCTTGATATTACAGGAGTTAAAGCAGCATCGACTGACGACATTGTGAAGTCACTCTTCTCACTGGCTTTGCTGTCCAGCCTAGAGCAGATGGCTGCCAGGGCTTCCTAGAGGCTCACTGTCCTATGACCAGGCCAGCTCAGAGGCTGGGTGGGTGGTAGTGGGACTGGAAGAAACAAATCCTGTTGATCGTTTTGAGATCAGAAACTCCCAGAACCATAGGCCACCCAGGTCCAGGATTCTTCATCTTTCCCTAGTTATTGCAAACTGGTAGTGTGTATGGGTGTTAAATGTCCTCAGTGGCCGTCCAAGGCCAGTCATCCTGGTTGGCAAGGCTATATGATTTCTAAGTCTCATGACTCTACTTTTTCAGGTTAAGCATCACCTGCCCCTCTTACAGATGTAGAAACTGATGATCGGAAAAGCCACGGTCCTGTTGAGAGTGTGTGATAAGGTGACAGTGAGAACCTGAGCTATCAAACGCCTATTTTCTCTAGTGTCTGCCTTATTTTGAGGAACACAAGGTCGTGAAAGTCTAGGCATCCATACTCCAAAGGCCAGGGAGTGGGAGTCCCAAGGCTTCACCTTGTCATGATGTTCGCCCTGTGGCTGCGAGCCCTGCAGCAGGAGAACTCTGTCGTATTTCTCTGGAGCCCTCTTGGAGCTTCGAGCTGGCGAGGGTCGGAGTGTCACTTTCTTTTACAAAGGAGCCCATGTTGTAATTGTTATCATGATTATTATAAACAGCCATATTAATGAGCTCAGTTCTCCCCTACTTTGTGGGGTATTTGTGTTTAACAATGAGAGCTGGCCCTGAGGGAAGAAGTTGCCAACATGTGCAGATCTCTGTAGCTTGTGTCACTTCTGCCAGGCGTAACACCACATAGGGGTCCACACCCGTCTTTCAGAATAATGGGGTAATTAGGTGCACTGTGTGGTGTCCCCACCCCTAGAGAGAGCATAGCGGCTGGTCTCTGTGGGCAGCCTCTGGGAGCTGGGGCAGCACATCACTGGTACCTGCCTTATCCTTGATTGCATCCGTGCCCTGAAAACCCCAGCAGAATTGAACTCTCAGCTCCTCCTAATTAGGGGAGAATGAAAGACAGGAATGTGAGCAGAAGGATTTCTTTCTGCCTGACTCCAGTTCTTTGGGGACAGACCAGCTTTTGACATCTCCTTCCTGACTGGTATCTGGAGACTTAAGAGCGCCAGGCCCTCCCTGGGACTGGAGCCCGTGTGATGCAATGATGAGCAGTGGCCGGCCTGCAGCTCCACTCGGCTTCACTGCCTGGCTCCCCTCTGCCATGAGGCTGTGTGCAGCAGCAGCAGCCCAGGAGGGTTTAGAAGCCTCAGGTCAGAGGTAGAGGCTGGGCCTGGCCCTGTGGGGAGGGCCCTGCACAGAGGCTGGCAGGCAGCACTATGCATGTCCTATGCAGAACTAAGTGACTGCCCAACTGGAGCTGGCTAAGTTCCCCGATAACCAGGCACAAACCTGTCCCGCCTGAATGCCACACATTTGAGGCAGGGTGTGAGTGACAAGGGTCTGAAAGGAAAAACCCAGCGAGGGTACAAGTTCCTGGCAGGCACGAGCCAACCACAGCATCACCCACATCATGAAATGATTAATAGCCCCTCCAGCATGGTTTCCATAGGTCGAGTTTTAAATTCTTGGAAAGACGAGTCCATACTTAGGGGTCCCCTGTTTGCCAGTTTAAATCTACATTTTTTCCCCCTTTTGTGAAGTACTTTCTTGCAGAGAATTCTGAGAGGTATAAGAGCTGAAGAGAAAGGTCAATGAGAGAAATTCTGTTTCTATCCTTCTCTTCTGGACGCCATGGCACTATTTTTCTGAAATAGATTCTATGAACTTAAAATCAGCACTGGGAGAAGTAGGTACTATTTCCATAAAAACCCAAGTCCAAACCAAACCAACCAAACACAAAGACTCAATAGAACAAAAGCCAGAGGTTGAAACGCCCCAGCCCTGGGAATTAGAATGCTCGGATTTGGTTCCCAATTCTGGTGCTCCCTCACCTTGTGGCCTGTGCAAGGCCCCCCTCTCCTTTGGTCCTATGGGCAGAATTTAGGCTGGGTGCTCCTCACTCCCAAGCACAACTTCCAGCTCCACTGTGCAGCTGTCATCCCAGCTCTGTCCTCAGAGAAAGGAGAAAACTTCTGTCAGTGCCTATGAAAGGCTGGTGCCTAAAAAATGGACCAAGGACAACATTTCATGGGTAAAACTGAAAAATAGGACTTTGCCTTTGAATTGTCTCAAGTTGGATGATTTCTCTCCCTGCCTGCCTTTGATAAATGCTCCTGTGCTGGGTTCTGAAGTTATGAATCTTTCTGAGTCATGGGTAGCTACATCTGCTTCGATCTATTCCACTGATAATATTTCCCATTGTTCTGAAGTATAAGATGATCCAGCTGCGGACAGCTGCCTTCTCCTCCTTCACTTCTCTACCCCTTTGCCCCTCCACAACAGTCTCCTCTCTGGACAGCGGATTTCCTAGTCTTGCACTGTTGCACCAAGTCGTTAGGCTCCCCAGGACGCTGGCCACTGTCCAGTGTGGAAGCCCCAGCTCCAGCTCTGGTGGCCTGCAGAAGGAGGCCGAGTTTATGGTCGTGCTGGACCATCACCTCCCCCTGGTGGAATGACGGGGAACTTCCTGGCTTTGCAGAAGAAGCGGGGCCGCCTGGCAGTGTGTACCCTCCTCTGCAGTTGTCGGCGAGGCTAATAATTATGACTCTGTGTTAATCATGACAATGGAAGGATTGCAGGCCGTTATTTTACAATGATGGGCCCCAGTCAACGACTACTTATGACAGTAGAGGGGAAACATCAGCTCTGGGGAGCTCCCATGTAAATGGAGAGTTGAATGAGGGATCGAGAATAATGGAACATGTATTTAGTTCCATTTTCCTCCCTAAAAGGACCCTGTCAGAGCAATTTCCCTCCCGTGCACTATACCTCTCCATTATCTGCAATCTTTTCTTGGGAGAATGAAACAGGATGGGACCCCTCCCCTCATGTCTCCACTCTCCCTGGCCTCCCCTCTCCCCACCCCCTGTCAATTATGCCCCTTTCTGGAGTTTGGCAAACACAGCTACTTCCTCCTGCTGTGCTTTCAGTGGAGCTGAACTGAATGTGGCTGCAGTTATTCTGTTTCCTTAATCATCCTTTTATTTATTTATTTATTATTATTTTTTTCTAGGCAAACATTTGTAAGAGGCTCAATGACAGATGATTGGAATGTCCTGGTGTTTGGGTGAGCAGCACGCTTTTCTTTTCCTTTTTTCTTCCCTTGAATAACAATAACACTCCCTCCGCATAATAGCAGAGGGCTGGTGGCCGCTGTCATTCGAGGTGGTGGCCATCCTGCCTCACCCGCCTGCCCTCTGTGCCCAGCCTTCTTCCCAGAGGTGTGTTGCTGCCCTCTCTGACATCAGAAAGTTCACTTTATCCCGTGAACTTCCTGCCCGTGGCCCTGCAGTGGTCTGAAAGGTGGCACTTCCGTCTTCCCGCAGCTGTCCACAGGCCAAGCAACATTCCTCTCCCCTGAGATTCCTTTTCCTGCTTAGTCAGGAGGCACTTTGTGTTCGTCCAGTTGGAGGTGGAGGGTCTGTAGACTAGTTCTCTTCACTGTGAGCTTGGCACTGAGAAGCCATCCTGCTGAGTTACTGTTGCTAGCCATTACTCCTTCTCCTTTTCCTCCTCCTTCTCCTCCTCCCCCTCCCCCTTCCCTTTCCCCTTCCGCTCCTCCTCCTTTTCCTCCTCCTCTTCCTCCTTCTCCTCCTCCTCCTCCTCCTCCTTCTTCTCCTTCATTTCATGTGGCTGTGGTCAAAAAGGAGCTCTCTTACTTTATTGGTAGGAAAACAAACTAATACGACCATTATGGAAATCAGTATGGAGATTTGTCAAAAAACAGATCAGATATCTCCTGTGACCCAGTGACCCCCAGCTAGGTGTCTTCCCCAAAGTGTGTAAGCCTCATACTACAGCCATACATGCACACTCATGTTTACAGCAACCCAACGCACAACAGCTAAATCCTGGAGGCAGCCTGCACGCCCACCAGCAGGTGACTGTGCAAAGCATATGTGGTGTCTGTGTAATGCAGTGCTGCTTGGCTATGAGGAATGACAAATCTGAGGAATTTATAGGAAAATGGGTGCAACTGGAAAGTATGTGGAGTGAAATAAACTAGACATACAAGCTTAACTGTTATATGGTATCTCTCACTTGAGCGAGACAACGTATAAACAAAGAGAATAATGAAGAATGGGTAGAGAAGGACAAGAGGTGGGTCTCTTGCAATAAGGACGTGGCCCAGGAGAGCAAGGGTGAAGGGTGAGGAGGGCAATGGGAAATGAGAAGAATAAAGACGAGCCACGTACTGGAACCCCACTATCCTAAACACTATACGCCATAACAAGAGTGTAGGCAGGCAAATGACATCAACACATATGTAAAGGAAGATCAGGGAACCAGAGGAGGGGGGAGTGGATATGGAGGGGAAAGGAGATTTTAAATAAGAAAAAAACAATCTGTAACATATACAGGTCACCACCCTCAATATGACTGAAAAGTACATGAATTAGAAGTACATTCTAATAAAAGAAAATGAAAATTAAAAGCCATTTCAGTGACGGGAAAAGTGAAGATGCTTAGAGAAGTCAAGAGACATATAGAACAGAGCCCAGTCTGTGACAGATAAGTGGCTGGGATCCCAGAGTTCTAATTTTCAGCCCAGAGCCTTTGCACTATGCTAAGTCTCATGCCCGCTGCAACCCTTCTCCCTGACCCTGTTGTTGGTCTGTGTGCTTAACTCTCATGCTTCATTTTTTTTTCTCATTTTCCTCACTGGATTGCAAGTTCCTCAGCATGTTGACGCCTGTAGCCACTCTCTACCCCCACAAGGATCCAGGCTGTGGAGGCTGACGACGCCTCATAGAGCCCGGCTTTGGAAGGTCTTGGTTCTGACCCTTGGAACCTGAGTTGGGAAGGCTGAGTCCTTGTAATCTCTGTCGCCTCTAAGACTGACACAGGGAGCCGCCAGCCCTGCATGACTGATCTGGAGCCCCAACCTGGCTCTTTCTCACAGTGAGGCCAAAGACATGGGGAGTGTTGGATGCAGTACACCTCCTTCAGGACACTCCTTAAAAGCTTCGGGCTTTCCTGCCGTCATCTGCCCATGATGGACCCTATGTTCAGAGAACTATCCCCTCTTCTCTGGGGGCCAGTGTGCCCCCCAAAAGGCCCTTTGGAAGAATGTGCCAAATTACTTTGGAACTTCTCTGTCTACCTCATCCTTCATTTTCATGTTTTAGAAAGGCTTTGAAAGTTAAATACTTTTCTTACTGCAATCATTCTATCCAGTCTTTAATATATAGTGGTTAGCGTTGCCCAGCTTGTCACTGTGTACTAGAAGCAGGTAGATATATACAGTAAAAACTTTACTGAGCTTGATCCTGGCTAAGAACATAAATATTCCAGTGGGCCAGATTCCCGGTTGGAGGGTTTGTTCTTTGGTGGCCATTGCAAAGTTACTCATCCTCTTTATAAGTTTGATCTCCTTCATTATAAAACACGTAAGGTGGACTTCATAGAGCCCTTGTGAGACTTAAACCATAGCCACACTGTGCAAGAAAAGCTACTGCCTGCAGGGCAGATGTCCTGTGACAGTCACTGCTTTGTCACCTGGCCGTGGTGTGGCCTTTGCGCATCAGGTTGCTTCACTTCCTTCCTTGAAATCAGGAAACATTGTGCCATGGTGTATGTGGGTCTCAGAATAGCATATCTAGATGGACGGTTATTGTTTTGATCAGCGATGCATAGTGATTCATCTTTAGAGAACAACTTTTGTGCCCAGTCTTAATGTAAAACCGAATGTACCTTCCTGTCACTTTGAAAAACCTCCAAAAACCACATGATCATCTCTACTTTCACTAAGGCATCCGAGGCTTGCCCAGGATGCTGCAGGTGACAAATGGAAGAGTCAGTGCTGAAACAAGGTCTGTTTGTTCCTAGCCCCATGTGCTATTCCTGGAGATATACAGTGTCTCCTACAAGCCTCCGGATAATTCCTTGCTTTTCTGAGCATTTGCCATCTCTTCTTTTGTCCCTGTAGTCCCTAGCAGAGGGCGTTGGTGTCTCCTGTCCCCAAAGAATGTTGGCATGGCCTCAGAACCACCTGCATCAGAAAACTTAGGCCAGAAAGACACTGTGATCTTGAAATGGAACCCAAGATACTTGGTGCCTGCTCTTCTGGGGAGACCTTGCCTCTAGAGGTGCTAGTGTGTGCTGTCTTCTATGTGGATTGGATTATCTAATTTCTTGGTGCCGAATGGCACTCTCGAGCCAGGAATCCCACTTGATAAGTCTGGGGACTGGGCTCCAGCTTCTCTTCTGGGCATAGGTGTTAAACATGCAGGTCTTCATGATAGGAAGAGGGAAGGCACCTGCCTGTGAGAGAAAAAGCTTTTTTTGAAGTGAGAAGATTTGGTCGAGGCTCACCTACAGGCCTCCCTACCGCTCCATCCCAGACACACTCCTCTCTCTCAGGATACGACTGTGTGGGGAACCAGCTTAGCAGATGTCTCTGTAGGGACTCCAGGCCAAGAAACCCCTGCCATCTAGGACTATAGTTCTTTGTGGTTGGAAGAGACCCACAGGCCAATCTCGCCCTGTGTTTTAGTTTCCTAGCATTCTCATGGAAAATGACCAAAAATTGGATGTCTTAAAACATCAGAAGTTTATGTTCCTAGAGTCCTAGAGACCAGAAACCAGAAATCAGTTTCCTGCAGGCTCCAAAAGTAAGGCATCCTTACCCACTTCAGCTTCTGCAGACATCCCCAAATCCTTGTCACGTTTTGCCAGGCATTGTCTCCCTCAGATTTCTGTTTTATCTTTATGGAGTGTCCCTCTCCCTGCTCCTCTCCCTCTCTCTCTCCTTCTTTTCCTTCTCCTTTTCCCTCTCCCACTTCTGTGTGTGTATGTGTGTGTGTTTACATGCTTTCCTATGAGGACATCACTAGTCATTCGATTCAGAGTTCGCTCTAATCTAGTATGACCTAATATTAACTTTATTATGTCTTCAAAGACTGTTTTCAAACAGGTTCTCATACGGAGGTACCAAGGGCTAGGACTTCACACAGTTCTAGCCCATTACGCCTTTGATGAGAATATATCTCCTATGTCAACTCGGAAGTGGCCTTTATCTCCTTGGATCCACCCAATAATTGGGCATTGACCATCCCATAACTTTGAAAGAATATAGACTACACTTCCAGTAACCTGGAATCTGGTACAGTGCAGTTATCAGCTGAGCCTGGGAGGGCCTTAAATTCTAGCTTGTTTTCCTTTTGAGCATTGCCTAAATGGAAACAATGGTTTCTCAGCAACTCTTGAGCTGGAGGATTTTCCCACCACACACTTTTCTTCCAAGGGCAATGCGGGAGCACCTGGGAGGCTGCTGGTTTTCATCAGTAACTACTTAGTGTGTGTCCCAAATTATCACAATAAAATTCTCATGATTAGCAGCCCTACAGGAGCCTTTGCCTTCAAGGCCTTCTGGTCCCCTCCTCGGCACACATTCAAGTCTGCCAGCATGCCTGCCCTCTTCCTGTGGCCTTAGTCCTGTGACCTGAGTAGTTTTTTGCTCTACCTCCCACTGCAGATGCCAGAGAGCTCAGAGGAACACCAGAGAGAACAAGTAATAGCATGTGTGTGTGTGTGTGTGTGTGTATGAGAGAGAGAGAGAGAGAGAGAGAGAGAAACAGAGAGAGCAACAGTGCATGCATGCACCTTCTCTATGTGTTCACGTGATCTGGGATTAAGCAAATATCTGTTGGGCTTAATTGATGTACTGAATTCCCGTGATAGTCCCTCTTTGGAGCTTTCCAACATAGCCAGATGTGCCAAGAGGACCACCTCCAGGCTTTGCATTTGGCTCACATAACGTACAAGGACATAGCCTGCAGTGAGGATTATATGGACCCATATAATGGCTGCAAAACCTAAGCCCTGTTCTTCTAGAGCTCAGTCACCATCTCTGCCACCAGGACACCAATTAGACTATCTCCAGCCCATGGAGACTGGAGGGTAACAGTGAAAAGGCAGACTTGGGGGAAGCCAGCTGTGCGGCAGCTTCTGGGACCCCCTACTTGCAGCCATCCCATCCGCTCACTGCTCTTTTCACTGCTGGATGATGAAGAAACATCAAATGAAAGAACTCATTAAAAGTTATTGTGTGAGCAGTGGATAATCCCCTACCCTACCTTGCAGCTCACACCAAGTACAGCTTCCTGGACACAGGTCTGGGAATGGCCATCATTAAATCTCCAGCAAGTGGGGTCCAGTCTGAACCTCGCTTTCCACAGGGCTGCAGCAATGTGATATTGCACCATCCACTGAGCTGAGATATCAGCAGGCCTGACGTAGCTTTCTCCATACCACGAGGCTCTGATGCTTTGGCTGTCAGCTCCGGTGGCTGGGGTGCAGGGGACACTGCTCTTGATGCAGCAGGAGGGCCAAAAACCCTTTGAGCAAGGAGGCTGCAGACTCATTCTCCTCTGGACACTGTCTTCCCAGACCCTCAGATTCTGGCCACTGTTTTCTCACCTTAGGGACTGACTAGATCCCTAGAGTTCCTGCAGCTTGAAAATCTGACAGGAGAAAGAGGCCTGGGAAGGATGTGAAGGTTGATGTCATCTATGCCCCAGGGCAACCTTCAGATTGATAAAAGGAAGCAGCTGCCTTGCTAAAGATGGAGAAAGCTCTGGGCCAGAGGATCACCCTTCTAGTTTATCCTAGGTGTTGACAGACTATGTGACCTCCAAAAAGTAATTAACCTTTCTGTGCAACCAATTCGTTTTCAAAGGCAGAAAGCCCACCCTCCAGGTTTTAAAGTTTGCTCTGCAGAAAATCATCAGGATAAACAAAATTGACTAGCTAGGTGTTCCTTTCTGCTTTGCCAACAGTAGTGCACCATCTCCAACAGTAAAGAGGAGATTCCATTAAGAAGCACTCAATGCAAGTGTCTCCCTGGGTGCGGTGGTGCTTTTGTAGAGTGACTATGCTTTCACTGGGTGGCTCATGAACCGGCCATAGTGTCAAAGCAGATTCTGTCATTTAGTCATTTGTTGGTAACTACTTGTGGAGATGCCATGGATCATGGGTGGAACTTGGCAATATACACTTCTTTAAAAGCTATACAAGTATTATAGCGAATAAGACACTGATTTATGCTTTGGATCCAACACATTTTTATTGAGACGATAGGGAGTCAGGTTTGGTCTGGTCTTAGACATCTGGGAAATCCTAGCAGTGTTTGCAACCAAGGGAAACAGAAAGGAGTACAATGAAGTATAATCAGGTGAAATCAGGGAACAATGCTTACAAAACAGAGGTGAACCCTGAGAACTGGGGAGCTGGGAACAGTTTGCAGGACCAAGGCGGCATACTGTGGGTGGGCTGTCCCTCTGGGCATGCCCAGTGCGGTGAACGTTCTGTTCATGAGGGTGCAGCATCTGAGGTAAACTGTTGGAGCCGACCCTGGAAGAATCAATAAGATGAATAAATAGTTCTCTGTTTGTTTAAAGTATTACATGAAGGATGACCAATAAAACCAACAGGATTACTCTTAGAAAGAGTAAGAAGAGTTCTTTACCCTTAAAGACCAGCAAAGAGTTAGACTCCTTCTTTTAATACATCATAGTTCACAGATTTAGTTTTGGATCCATGTAAATATTTTTACATGATTTTATAATAAAATACAACAAATTCCTAAAAATTTAGAAAATAAAATCAAAAGGGAAAAAGTAACTTAAATGTGCTACCGATGGGAACAAGTTTCTACCAAAAAGTTGTCTAGCAACTTAGAAAAGGAAAATAAATCCATGGAGACTCTCATCACAGAGACTTTGTTTTCTAAATATCATTTTCTCTTAAAATGAACTAGGGTTTCCTGAAAAAACATCTGATTCCAGATTCAAGGGATGAAAGGTACAAGATAAATCTGGAAAAAGGTACTGTACCAGAAAATTGACGAAATATCAGGCCTGAGCTCACACCACTAGAGTCACTGTCACTGTTCAGGGATGGGATAACTGGAGTGTTAGGAAGGTTAGTGATCCCCAAAGATTGAACTTCAAGCAAATCCACTCACATACAGGTGTTCACGATGGTATTTGTATTGGTCATTGGAAGGAACTGTCTAACTGTCATAAAGACAAATTAAGTAAAGAAGAAAAGTCCAATCATTCATTCTGCTTTTTAAAAATGTCCATATTTCAGGGATATCAAAAAGATGAGAATTTCCTCTTTATGAAAGATTATAGCTAAAGAACTAAAAAGATAGAATGAAAATGTCACCATTTTGTAACTTCCTCATGAGGTTCCCTAGATTTACCAAAAACAAACACAAGGACTCATAGTTAAATATGAGTTTCAAACAAATAACAAACAATCTTTAGGGTATTTCTTGAGAAATATTGGTGTGTACTTATACTATCATTTATTGATTACCTGAAATTCAAATCTACCTGCACATTACAGTAGGCTCCTCACTGGGCAACCTGACTATGCATCATTATATTTAAGCAGTAACCATTGCTACTGCTAACATCATACTGCCAAACAAAGAAACAGCAGACCAGGCATCTCCTGACAGAAACATGGACCATTACCCATGCTGTAGTTTTGTCCAATTATTTAA
Organism: Myocastor coypus; assembly: GCA_004027025.1. Lineage (NCBI taxonomy): Eukaryota > Metazoa > Chordata > Mammalia > Rodentia > Myocastoridae > Myocastor > Myocastor coypus. Next base: position 98,770 of record PVJA010000544.1, on the reverse strand, counting down.
AGGATGAGAACCCAAAGAATCAATCAATCCCATTTTCTATGGGAAATACAAGAAGACATAGGAACATGTCATCAAAATACAGACTATTGGAAACTCTACAGATGACTCAGTTAAATAAATAAAAAGTTGCAAAGGGAAAAGCATAAAAAATAAGAATTGAAGGAAATGTTTACAGATTTAAAAGAAGTGTGAGTGATTTGACTATTGCACCTCTCACAGGATTGTGTTGGGGAGACGGGGAATCTAGCATTATTAACACTGATATTTTGGGGGAGAGTGATAATGTTACTGTGGTTAAGTTTAAAGAGTCCCTAAATCAATACTAAAGGATTAAATGTGATTTGCTTCAGATAGCTGAGGTGTGGGTAAAGTGAGTGGGTTGTAGATAAAGCATAACCATGTGTTGATTACTGTTGATGTGAGGTATTTGTGATACTATTTAGATGAGTGCTCATTATACTGATTATTTATGCTTTTATATATATAATTATTCAAAGGAAAGCATGTTTGTAAAAACATGAGGATCTAAAGTAGGATCAGCTTCCCAAGTGATATTGTAGGCGTTTTCCTCATCCTATTTTAATTCCATGAATACCAAATGAGGTAGGGTCTGTTCATTATTCCTGTTATAACTGAGGAACTGAGTCACAGACAGAGGAATCAAGGGACTCACTGAAGGTCCCTTAGAGCACACATGGGCCCAGAGGATCTTGCCCCAGGCAGTGTAAATCCATAGTGCTAGCATAACACTTGTGCCCTAAGAGAGAGGGCAGTGTGGAACATCTACTTTGGTGTCTGTAGAGGCTTCTAGAGACCTGGCCCTATGCAGTTTGGCACTGTGGCCATGTTGTTGTTGGTGACTCTCTCTGTACCAGTGGTCCACAGCATTGTGCAGCATTCATGCCTGAGACAGATGAGCTGGCTAACTGGGCTCTAAGGTGAAAGCCCATTATGAGAGCCTGTGACTCTACATGGGCTTCCTTCCCCACTGTAGTGACTCCCCTGAGTGTGCTGTAGCTATGTGTTATGTCTTCACCTCTAGGAACTGGAAGGCAACCCAGAGAGCAATCAGAGGCTGGGATGAGGCTCAGGAAGCCATAAGCTCTGGGGCCTGGTAGACTGGTCCTTCAGCCTGGTATTTCCCGGGAAAGGCCCTACCTGTAGTCATAGGCCTTCATTTGCCAGGTCAGATAATTGGTTGAGATGTTGCAAGCTACTCTTACCAGTTTCTGGGTATAACCATGATTCTCTCCATGAAGACACCTCCTCTCCCCTTCCTATGAGATGGATAGTGCCTGAAAATGGCTTGTTTTCTATTAGTATAGTTACTCCAAGTTGTGTCAACTCTTCCCAAACTGCAGCCTTAAAAAAATCTGGACCATGAATGTCTCCTCTTAAAGAATGCAACTGGAACTCTCTACACTCATTATCTGCCCTTGCCTTTAATGTTCCTCTTACAGCACACACGCACACACACACACACACACACACACACACACACACAAGCAGAGGAATGAGGTAGAGGTGATTTTCAAAGGCAATAGAGCAGACCATGCCATTATGGTTGGTCTATTGGCTCTATCAGCTCACCAGTGGGGGGGATGGGCTTGTGCCCAAGGCTACTTTGTTCAAACTGGGGACATTCTCATAGGTTTGTTGACACATACATATTATTTTTTATAACTCGGAATTATCTTTGGAGCTGCCAGCGGTCAGTTCCAATGCTCTGGATAAGATGAAAGTTTCAAAAGAAAAATTTCCTTGGCAAAATGTAAGTCTTGGCTCTAGCAGCCCAGTGATGAAAAGACCAAGACCAAAGACAATGTAGGGCTGCTTCCAATTAAGGGGTTGAGCTTACTGGGAATAAGCCTCCTGACGTGCCTTGGATTAGGGGCAGACAGTGTCTCAACTGGCAAGACGGGGAAAGAAGAAGTTTATTTCTCTACTATTTGGTAGGCTTTTTCAATTATAGAGAGGCAATTCAAGTCTTTGGTGATTTTGGAAGCCTTCCTACTGGAAAATTTCCATTGAGTTTTGGTGTTTGACTAATTTTGGAAGCATTGAGAACATTTGGGAGAAAGTGGAGCCTAAGTTGTTTGGGGGCTTCATAAGAATTCTCAGAAAGAGCCTGCAAGATAGCTTAGCAGACTAACCACCTGCTTAGGCAAGTGCCAGGACCAGGGTTCAATATTGGGCACCATATGCTGCACCAGCCCCACTCCTGGGTGTGCTGAGCCAGCCACTGAGATCAGATGTGGTGGCATGTGCCTGTAGGATCACTACAAGTTTGAGCTGCATAGTGAGACCCTGTACCAAATACATTAAAAAAAAATAACAAAGAGAATTCTCAGGTAAGTGGCACTGGCAGGATTGTTCATGGCACTGTCTCCAAAGCCTTAGGAGCAGGCCATGGCTATCACAGGACTTGAATTCTTTACACAAAAAAGTAGAGTGGCCCAGGTGGTTGGCGAAGAGTAAGTCAGAAACATTTTAGGGCCAGCCAAATAGCTCAGTGGATTAAAGTGCCTGTGAGCAGGCCCAGGATCTGAGAGTTTGATCCCTGGGCCTGCTGTGCCTGCTCCACCCCCAGGGCATGCTGAGCCGGCAATTGAGACTGGGCATGGTGGCACAGGCCTATACTCCTAGTGCTGGGAGGCTGTAAACAGGCAGATCACTGTTAGGCCAGTCTAGTAGTGACACACTGAATACTCTGTAGACAAAAAAAAGAGCAAGTCAGAAACATTTTAAAGACTGAGAAACCAAAGAAGCTTAGGTGAAGTCAATAGAAAATGAGCTCAGAAGGCTGTGAGTGGAATGATACATCTTACTTTTTTTTGCTTGTGAGCTCCTAAAGTTGCTTTCATTTGCTGATGGCCCCAAGGCCTTTGGAGCCAGAGCTGTTGTGCTTTGTCTAACAACTCACTTCATGAAGGGCAAGAGCTGGGCTTTGGCCTTTGACTCTTTACCCCACTTTGCATTTCCTTCTGAACTTCACCCTTGCTAAGAAATTTGAACAGAGAGGAAATGAAAAAACTTTTAAATAGGCTGGCAAGATAGCTCAGCAGACTGAAGTGCCTGTTTAGGCATGCTTAGGAGGGCAGGGGTCACAGTTTGATCCCTGAGATCACATGCCATGATGGCCCCACCCCAGGGCGGGCTGGGCTGGCCAGAGTCCAGGCATGGTGCGCCTCTGTAATCCTAGTGCCAGGAGGCTGAAAACAGGAGGATCATTTTGAGTCTAAGCTATGTAGTGAAACCCTGCAGCAACCAAATACATAAAATAAAGTAAGATAACCAGATGCCATTTTTAAAAAAACTGCATGTCTTTTCTTAGTATGTGACCAGCAGCACATGGGCCCCTTCCCCTGACCTTCAAGGACATGGCCTTTCCACACTGGCCCAGACCCCACATTCTTCTTACCAACTTTCTAAACCAGAACAGGCTTTAATCATCTTAGCTATGGGGAAAAGATGTTTTTTTTTTATTGCCATGGGATTCCTTTGCTCAGTAGAGGAAAATATACAGAATGAATGAATGAATGAATGAATGAATACCTGAGTATAGTCTAAAACAAACCCTTGATAAGCATCATACAGATTAACAGAAAAACTCTCAATCTCACTACAAATGAGAAGAGTCCAGAGGGCTTGTTTGGTCCATTTTCATGCAGCTTGGTTACCGTTGGACCACAGCAAAGGCCACTTGGAGCTGTGACCATGTGATGCTGATTTCTTGTAAAGATCTCAGCACAACCTCTGCCATACAGAGGAGAGAATGGAAGGGACCTTCTGTCTGCCCCTTCCCACCGCCAAGGCCACACATACCAGACTTCCATGTAGGGGAACACGGAGGGTGCGAACCGCCATGTAGGCACCATGGGATGAGCCCTGCCTTGACAGCTTCCCCAGTGCTACTCATCAGTCACCTCCCTGGCCAGCCACAGGCTCTCTGCAGCACCCATGGAGAGGGTCTGAGGGGATCAAGCTATTGACAGGGCTGAGCAGCCTCAAATTTAATTTCCTGAAAAGACAGCAGTAACCACAGCACTGGTGACAGAGCACTCCCCTAGGAAGGTTCCCTGTGGACTATGGCGCTCTGGATCCAGATGGGAGGAGGGGAAGACCACAGGTCAGGCCCTGCCGCTGCCATCCAGGCTGAGGAGGCCACCAGCACTGAGCCTCCCTCATCCTGCACAGGGGCTCCAAAGCCACGGCAGCTCCAGGCCTCTCCATGGTTCTCCTCTACACTCTTTGCTCAGTCCCAGAGCTGTACTTAGAGCCTTGCTCTCTCTTGTCAGGGACTTGGTGAGGTTGAATTTCACCTCCATGATGTCCTACATTTCCTTCTACTATGGCACACTCTCCTTTTCTAAAATCTAGCTGTTTCATCTCCTTCCAAAGCTCAGCCCATGCTGTAACACCTGCATTCGTGTGACAGCTTAGAAATAGAGTCAGGGGAGAGCCTTTAAAGATGACCCAACAGCCTATACTCCTTGAGGAAACTGAGGCCCAGAGTCGGGGAGGAAGTCTTGTAAAGCAACAGTGGGTGGAGTGGCAGAATCCTGGCTGTGACTCGGTGTCAGCACCTCCCTGACACTTTCAGCTTTTGGAAGTTTTTGGCATTCGCTCCTCTCTCATTGAAGTATTTCTTAGCAGCAGCAGCAGAAATCTGGTTGATCCCCATTGCAGATGTTGCCTTGAGCTCCTCCGAGTTCTGTGGCTGCACCAAGGAAACCCAGACACGTGACACCTGGGGGAAACAGACTAGGGCACAGGACACAGCAAAGACAGGACCTGTTCCCTGCAGGGCTGAGAGTCGAGGGCTTGTGGTGCTCAGCTGCTGTGGCTGCAGGGGTCAGCAGCTAGCCCTTGCTCCCTAATGCCTGCCTTCTGCCGGCAGGACGCCTGATTTTCTTTCCTTTGTTTTACAACCGCTCACTCTCCAGGCACCATGGGTGTTGTCTGCATTAGGGAATGGCCAGTTCAGGGACACTGCAACCACAGCTTGCTGGGCTTTGATTATCACAGGCTCTCTGATCCTTTCTCCCATCATCCCCCTTCCTCGGGCTTGATGGGTCCCCAGGAGAAAGTTGGGATCCAGACAGAGGCTGACTCTCTCCCCCGCTCCATCCAGTGGCTGGGGGAAATGCAGTCACATCATTTGCATTTATCGCAGAGGATATACCGCCTTGTCTGTAGCCTTTAGCTTGACTGAATTGCTTTTCTGCTTCATGAGACACAGGCGCCGCAGCGCAGCGCTTCCCTTCCCTTCTCAGTTCACAGCGCCAGCCGTAACCCACTTTGCTCCCAGTCGCATTTATCATTGCGATCATATAAGAAATAGATCATAAGCAGAATGAAATTACCGAATGCAATGATCTGGGGCATCCTATGGACCAGATCAATCTTGGGACAGCCAGGAAAAAAGTTGCTCGCTGCGACGTTTGTTTTCTGAAGTTGGTTTTCAGTGCAAACAGAAATTTACATCAGCTGAGGCATCCTGGAGGAGAAGGTGGGCTGGCTATGCTGACCTGAGTGTGTGTGCATGTGCGGGTGCGTGTGCGTGTGTGTGTGTGTGTGCGTGTGTGTGCTAAGGGAGATGAAGAACGGAAGTTTGGGAATATGCATTCATCACATTCATTAGGAAGGAAACATCTTCAGTTAAAATTCCTTTGCAGTGTAAGTGTGTGGCTCTGCCTACAACAAAACACATTTTCTCTTGGCTAGCTCATGTTCCTGTACACTGCTGTGTGTGCATGTGTATAGCTGTGAGGTGCTGTGAAAAGGCAGGTCTCTCCCTTGCTTGGCAGGCCCCTCACAGGCGAGCGCCGGGGCTGAGACTGCTGGTCTTTGTCCGACAGCCCTGGCGTGTGAATCTGCAGAGGGCTGGCCTCTTGACAGTGTGGGTGGCACAGGCCAGTGTGGAATGTGTTCAGAGGCTGCTTGGTGAGCACGCGAGTACCTCCCTTCCTTGACCTGCAGCTCCAGACGCAACCTCTGCCATCCCAAGAATGTTCTCGCTGTCTGCATCAGGGAATGGCCAGTTCAGGGAGACTGCCAACCCAAGTGAACAAGGTTCCTGGCAACCTGCCACCTGTTCGGGTGGAGGCAGAAACCCATGGTGGGAATGTGGTCTGGGGTCCCCTCACCCCCTTCCCACTGTGAAATCCATCCCCAGACACTGAGACTCAGTATTATTGGCTTTGGCAACATTTGTCATGCCAATAAACTCATTGAAATTGAAGAAACCGGAGCAGGGCAGGAGTGCAGGGAGTAGAGGGATGAGGAGGAGAGAGGAGGGGTTGTAAGGACAGCAGGGGAGAGGAGGAGCTGCCCTCAGACTGAGCACTGAGCCTAAAGGAAGAAACATCAGGGATGCCAGATAGCTGAGTTCACGGGCACTCAAAAGAAGGCCCAGGCAGGAACGAACCCCCTCCCAGCTCCCCAAGCTGTTTCTGTTTGCACTCTTTCACCACTGACACTCTGAGATCCATGGAAACATCTCTGGAAACCTTCCCATGGGGCAGATGGCCAAGGAAGCACATGTGTGCATGGTCATATCCAAACACTATTATCAATGAGACAATGAGAATAAAACACTGTCAAATACAGATCCACTGGGACCTTTGGGAGCTACCCCAGCCACTTGTAACTTATTTAAATTGCAGCAGAACCACCTCTGTGGGAGAGTGGAGTCACTGGGCAGAACCTGGCACCGGCTGGCATTCCCAGCCTGTGCTGACCTTGTATCACATGTAGCTCTGCCACTGAATTCTGCCCTGATCCTCCATTCTCATGGCTGTATGGAATTACCAGCACAGAGGCTAACTCAGGGTTGTTTTCCCTTTTAGAACAGACTGCATCTCCTCATCTCAAAGACTTTCACTCAAATGGCAAAAGCCTCCACACCAGGGTAGCGCCCCACCAGTGACCTGATTCTGCCCCCTCTCTTGTTTTCAAAATGTTTGGGGACCACCTGGCTCTTCTGCAAGTATTTGGTAAGAGGAAGCTGCCAGGGCACCCTCCAGCGTCTCTGGACAGAGCTCCTTCAGCAGCGTCCTCCTCAGCCTTCCTGTTCCTAGCTGCTTTGCTCACCTACCTTCAGACTGGCTTTATTTTCCAGCAGACTGCACCAGTCTCCTGGCCCCTCTTCCTGGTCTTCCTTGAGATGTACTTGTGTTGTCAGTTGAAAGCTGTCTGTTATCTAAGCTGTCATCTCCTTCTCTATCCTCAGCTCCATCTTATTCACCAAATATGCAAAAAAATACAAAAAGGGGACAGCTTCTAGGCAAGGGGAGCAAGAAGAGTGTCAGAAGGACTGGATGTCTATTTTAGGTTGACCACAGAATTCAGGGAGAAAGATCAAGAACTGCAGCAGAGAGGAAGCCACACACTGCTGGAACTGCAGTGTCCCACTGTCCTGAAGTGGCACAGACTTTGCATTGTCTCCAATGACTATCTTTTATGTAGTTAGTACAGGGTCTACCGGGTCTCACTACACAGACTGGACTCATAGTGATCCTCCTGCTTTCAGTTTCTCAAACCCTGGGATTACAGACATATGTCACCACTCCCAGTCTGTCTCTGATTATTAGTAGGGATGCTAAGAGAGCTTTGAGCCAGAATTTGAAGATTCTATTGATTTTCCAAAAAGAACTTATTTCATAGTCACAGGTTATACCATTGCTTTCCAATCAGTGGTCTAGTGTATGTTATTATGTGCTACAAAGATGAGAAACTTCAGGCATCAAGGGCCACCCCATCCCAGCTACTGTAGGCATGGAAAAGCCACGGCCTCTTGGCTTGAGAGTGGAATTCCTGGGTCCATGTTTGCAAGCAGTCGCTGTTGAGCAAGCACTGCGAGTGGCTGGTGCACGTGTGTGTTGGGCTGGCACGGGGGTGCTTACCCGCAACCCTAGCACTCCGGGAGGCTGCAAGTGGAGGGAATTCCAGCCCAGCCTGGGCCACTTGGGGAAGGTGTATGCTGGGCTTGTGCTGGCTGGGAAGCTAGCTGGGCTCAGAGGCAGCAGTCATAAAGGTACGGGGTGGGGTGTGGGAATGTCCCCCATGACTTTGTAGGAGCTTTTCTGTGGGCATTGGCTGGGATTAATCTCAGACAAAAGACTGGTGCTCTGAGCATGGGCTTCCCGCCCTGTCCTGGGCCTGATGGATCCACTCCCTTAATGAAATGCATGCAGCTTATTTTACCAACTCTAATGATGTGAAGAATGAGTGTCAAGGTTCTTTATCCTTCTGCCTGGCCCTGAACCCAGGCCAACCCCACAAGCCTTATGTGCCTGAGGCTAATGGAGCTTTTATTCCAATGAGTTGGGAGCCAAACCATCTTTGTAAAGAGAGGAATATTAAAACAACAAAAAAGAAGAATAAGAAGAAATGCTTAATGTTCGTCAAGTGGTTGAAAAATTTCAGAAGATAAATTAAAGTGTTTTCTGGCTGAATGGAGAAACCCGGTTTGGATGGTGGAGATAATTTTCCCAGGACTCAAAATGATTTATCTTATCTCAGCATTCTTTAGACAAGAGGTTCCATTTATTTAGTCATTTATTTTATGAGTTTTCGGAAGATTCCCCTCCCGCCCCTGCTGCTGACACACACACCAAGTTTGGCACAGGGAGCCTGGGTCTGGGAAAGCAGTTGGATCCAGGCTGCCACTCACTGGGTCCTGGTGCCAGGAATGGGCCACGCTCGGCAGAGACGGCCCAGCTCAGATGGTGGGAATGAGCTCCGTCCTTGCCAACTGCCACACCGCCTGGACGGCACAGACTACTAGGCAAGCGTGCACTGCTCTGTGGACAGATGCTAGCTACCTCAGGATCCCTTGCCGTCCACATTCTTTCAAATAATAGCCTCAGCGAAGGTTCAGCAAAGTCAGCAGCTTTGCATAGAGGGAGTTTGTGTCCACCTGGGGCATTGTGAAATGTCTGCAGATACGTTTGGGCACAACAAATGGGAATGGGACGGGGCCCTAGGCCTCTGGTTGATAGAGCCGGGATGCTGCCTGATATCTTAACATGTATGTGTAAGGTCCAAATGTGAGTGCTTCCATTCTTGACACACACCACTGCCGTCTGTCCTCCCGTTCAGGACAGTCCTGGGCTTAAAGCCACCCAAACCATTCTGCTCCTCACTCGCCCTTATTTCATGCTGCAGGGATTCGTTCAGGTGTTGCAGTGCAGGCTCAGCGGAGGAAATTTCCTTCTTCTCTCCTAACTGAATAGTTTAATTGAAAAGTAGTGTTGATTAACAACATTATTTATGTGAAGCGGTAGAAAAATTTTCAGGAGGCTGGCACGATGGTGCACACCTATAATCTCAGGAGATGGAGATAGTAGGATTGCATGTTCTGGGGACAGCTTGAGCTACTGGGGTGACCCTGGCTCAGAAAAGGGAGCCTGGAGGTGTAGGAGAGCACTCGCTACACATGGGTCAAGTGATGGGCTTGCTCCTTAGTAGTGGGAGCTAGGAGAGAGTGAAAGAGGGAGGGAGGGGGTTGGAGGAGAGGGGGAGAGAGAGGAAGAGGGAGAGGTGGAGGGACAGTGAAGGAGGGGGAGAGGGAAGGAGGGGGAGAGAGGGGGCGGGTCAGAGAGAAGGAGGGGTCTGGGGGAGGGAGGAGAGCAGGAAGAAAGAGAGAGTCAAGTTGCAGTAGATGAAACCCAGGCTCATAGCAGGGTGTCGTGGAGCACACCTGGAATCCCAGCACTCCAGAGGCTGAGGCAGGAGGGTGGTTGCAAGTTTGAGACCAGCCTAGGTTACAGAATCAGCTCAAGGCCAGCCCGAACCGCACAGTGAGAACTGTGTCAGGAAAAAACAAGAAACAAAGAGAAAAAGAAAAAAAGAAAAACCAGCATCATGTCGGGAAATCTCTGATTCTTTTTATTTGTAGAACTTTCTACGGTACATAGTGCTCGCCACTTGTAGAGTTCTTGGCAGTGGAAATAACTTGGGACTAGGTTGAGTCCTTAAATAGTTTCCCTTTTGCATGCCCCAACCATTATCCTAAGTGTTTGAAAAAGATTCTGCCAGAATTTTTTCTCAGGTCTTCATGTAACTGTATGTTACTTACCACGGGTTATTTTTGAGCAATTAAAGCTCCCCACACCAGGTTTTCTCATCATCTACCAAAACCATAAAGAAGGGGCCTGATGTCTGGCTTTCCTGGGGAAGCAGATGGCACTTTGGGTACTGGCAGGAGACAGGTGTGAAGTTTTAGGGGCCGGAGGGCTTGTCTGGCATGCTATGCAAATGCAGCTAGCTCCATTTTGCATCCCCCCCTCCCCCACCAGGAGAGCCAACCAAATGGAACCTGCTTGCTTATCTCTGTCCTCTGTGTGTGTGTGTGTGTGTGTGTGTGTGTGTGTGTGTGTGTGTGTGTATGAGGGAAAAAGAGAGGTGTGTGTATGTGGTGTGTTGGAGTCTCAGTGTGAACTATACGTGAAACCACTGTCAGGCAATGAGGGAGAAAAGTGGCCACTTTACTGTGATCTGCACCGTACATAAAAGAGACAGCTGAAATCCCCAGGGAAGCTCTCTGGGAGGAGTCTTTTCCTTATCTTCAGGACTTGGAGCCTTCCAGGCCACCAGCCCAGCTTTCCAGGCTCCCAGGCTCTCCAGGGAGCTGCTTGAGTGTAGAGAGCTTGGCTTGGGAATCCTTCTTGCCCATGGACCATAGGTTAGCAGTCATTGCTATTGTGCTTTGTGTCAATCAGCTCATCCTGGACTATATGTTCTGTGTTTTTTTTTTAGAAGAGACACTGTGTGCAAGTGACCATGTGTCCAACATTTTTCAGAAAGTCCTAGTTTTAAATACATTTTCTTTACTCTCTCCCAACTACTGGTTAAATCACATATCCAATTTTTGTATTTGCGAAAGTATGTCCTTTGCAGCTATCATATTATTTATTTTGCCATTGAAACACTCTAGTCTTGGATAACCTGGAATCATGGAGAAAGCAATCTTATTTCTACTGACTTTGAAGTTCTGTCACATTTTACTCCGAGCCTAGGAAGCCTGGGGCTTCAGGCTGGGGGACAGCCTCATGGTAACTGACTGATGATATAAGCTGTATTTCTTTCTTTAAAGAGTGAGGGTGGCGATAGTATTCATTATTCTCATCCCAATGCTTGAGTTTTACTTGCTTTCACTCAAATGCTCTGTAGTGCCAAGCCTGGGTGACTAATGGCACCCAACCAACTCACAAATGCTGCTCTTGGAGCCAGATAGGGGAGTGTGTGTTGTTCAGTGGAAACCCAGCCTCATGGATATTAGTAATGAATGCATGCTACTGAGGAAGACAGCGCGTCTGGGCCCTTGAGAGCCAGTGGAGAGCGTGTGCTACAGATCAGAGGAGAGTTATTTGCTGAGTTGGAGCCACTAAGGCACATGGTGCTGTTAGGCTGGGCTCAGACAGGCCGGGCATTCTTTCATGCTCCCCCACAGTGTGACTGTCAGTGATCAGGCTGAGTCTGGCTTTTGGCATCGAAGACTCTCAGTGGTCCCGCAGTGGAGGCTACGACTGGGGGGCCCAAGTTTGAAAGCAAATGTTGAAGAGTATAAAATGATCCCGCTGAGAAAACATAAATGTGCTATGAGGTGCTTTGACTCAGCCGCTGCTCTTGTACTCGTACCTGGCTTCACAACTGCCGATCGAGTCATCCACATCTCAGGGCTGGCTGCTGTGGTCCAGGGACTTCCCTCGTCCCAGTGCAGGGGCTGAATCCAGAGACTCTGCTTTTGGCTTTCTGATTGACTTTGTCTGTTGCTGAGAGAAGAGTCGAGGACAATGATGGTGACAGGACTGCTGCACAGGAATGTGCGCAGCCACTCCAAGGTGGCCCTGACACCTGCCAGACCCTGGCCAACGCACCCTGGCCTCATTGCCTTTAAACAGCTCTTCCACCCCTTCTCTTAATCCCAGCACTTCTGCTAGGCCCTTCTTGGGAGTCTCCCTGATGGTATGTATAGTTATGGGGTTCCCCAACTCAAAATCCCACACAGGTAGGCAGACCTATTTGTGTCACCAGGCTTTGCTGGACCCATAGGACCTAATGGGATACTTGAATTGAACTCATTTGAACAGATGACTGAGAAAGAGTCAAGTCCCAGAGCCACCATGTGTGTGTGTGTGTGTGTGTGTGTGTGTGTGTAGGAGAGAGGCCCCAGATGCAAGCAGGATTTGGAGTGAAGCTTCATAGGTGCGACCTGAGTGACACCTGGGTGTGCTTTCCTGCCACCTTACTTTTCTCCTTCCAGTGTGTCAGGGTGCAGCCACTCAGCACAGAGGTCTCTAAATTGGCCCTGCTGTGTTAGAGACTCAGCAAAAAGTGTGGCTTCCAGCTGGGGAGAAAGCTCTGCAGTCTAAGCACCTGCCTAGCAAGTAGAAGGACAGGGTTTGATCCCTGCTACCACATGCCTTGCTGGCCCCTGAACTCTGGCACACCTTGCCGCCCCAAAACTGGGAGTAGAGGCATGTGCTTATAATCCCAGCACTGGGGAGCCTGAGCCAGGAGGATCACTATGAGTCCCAGCTGCATAGTGAGGCCCTGTACCAAATAATAATAAAAGAAGTGCAGCTGCTCCTTGTCCTGCCAAAAGCTCCACTTCCTCCCCTGCCTTTCCACAGTCCCCTCTTACCTCTGTGTCTCAGTCCTTGTCAAGTCCCCTCTGTTCTGTGCTGGATTTTCTCAAAGGAGCTTGGAGCAGCAGATCCGTGGGGTCCCTAGCTTCTAGCTTGTGAAGGGAGGCGTCCCCCTGAGCGGGCATCGCTTATGAGCCTGTGCTGAGGAGGCCTGGGGTTTGTGTGCTGTAAATACATCAGGGCAGGATGTGGACTCTGAGGCCTGTGCCCTCTTCCTGTGGGCATGATTGTCATTCACGCTGCTTCTCAGAATTTATGGACCTTTTTTGCAAGTTTTCCACATAAAGCACTCTGCACTAAAATCTGGGGGAATGGAGCTGAGGAAGACGGGGCTCTTGTCCTGAAGAAGCCCTTTGAGGAGAGAGGTATACAACAACTGTGGAATAATGTAATAGGTGCAAAGGTCAGAGTGCGAAGCTGGAAGGAGACTGTTCAGGAGGACGGGTGGTGTCTAAGCCTGAAGTCAGTACCCTGCACATCCGAAAGGGCAGCGGCACTGACATGGCATAGGGAGCAGGGCAAGCATGAAAGTAGGCACCAGCGCAGAATAAGCCAGCCACAGGCGCGTCGGCGCTGGGCACTGAGGGGGGTCGGGCAGCAGGGAGCAGGCTGGGCCTGGTCGTGGAATGCAGATCCCTTCTGCACACCAGTGTGGCCTTGCTGCACCCACTGTCATGCACTGGCCATCTCAGGAACCGAGTGTTTAATGAACCCTTTCATATGAAGTGCTGTGTCTTATATTTTCAGTCTCCTTTCCATTTTTTAGTGACATATCTTTAGTTTTCACATCATGACCTGTGGGTAGTACGACTCAGCATGCCTCTTAGGTGCCTCATGGCACTGGTCCTTAGCCTTTCCACCTTTCACTCTGCATCCAGATCTCAAGGGAGATCTAGCTTTCCAAATCCTGACTTGGCTCCCACTGTATTTTCCATCTTCTCAATATATGTGTTTGATGGGGGTTAAAATTAGCTTACAGATATGATATATTCTCGAGTCTGGAAAGTGACATGCTTGTGTGAGGTATTATTTATGCTGTGGAAGGAAAGGGTTATTCTTGCACAGTGGGGAACAGTGGATATGAGTGGGAGGGGATGGTGATTAATGTCTGTGCTGAAGTTTGCAGCTTTGCTGTAATGGGTCAGTGAAGCGGTCAGCAACACTCCACACATCAGCCCACCTGTGTCTGCAGGGCTCAAAGTCCACCCTGTGCAGTTGACAGCCTAGCCACTGACAGGTTAAAAGATGCCACCCAGCCCTGAGACTGAGTTGCTGCTGAGAAGTAAAGTATTTGATTTTTGCTGTCAGAGTTAGACCAGAAGAAATTTTCATTAAACACGTGCACCATGTGGAGGCAGTTTATCATCCTTGTGCCTTCTAAATTTTACATGTTTCATTCTTGTCATATTGATGTACAAATTCAAGGTTAGTTCTGATGATCAGAACAAAGAGAGGCATAATTATGCATCATGGTCTTTATTAAACTTGTTTCTTGGTAGAATGGAGAGCTTGTTGCTATTGACTTTAATACACTGAGATATTATTGATAGCAGTGGAAGGGGACACATTCCGGAGTTTTGTTCCTTCTTAAAGTCACATTTGCAGGGTTCTGGTGGTGGCGGCACTGAGAGCCAGGCGGGAGGCTGTGGTCTACAAGGGGAACCCGACCCTCTGGGATGTCCTACTGGCCTATAGGTCCAGGAGAGCAGAACTGGGACAGGGAAGTTAGCCAGAAATGCGCACAAGTAAAGAAGCAAGTGGAGGGGCCAAGGGCATCTTAGTCTACCACAGGAAGTGGGTCGGGAGGTGCAAGGTGAGGAGTCTTTGCTGCAAGTTTGAGTATACTGTGAGAAATATGCACAGAAAGACAGATCTAAAGGAGACCAAGGCTGTGAGGAATCCAGGAGGGATGGGGCCTTCTCCACAGGTCAGGGAGGATGGCCAGGACGCAGGGAGAGGTGAGCGTCGGCTTGAGACATCATCCTCAGTTCCTGCGTTAGAGGTGCATATTCTTCTCATGCAGTGCCCATGGAGCCCACGCTTCTTGATTGTCTGTTATGTAGCTTTGTCCTAGACCTTTAAGATATACTACCGAGAAAAAAACTGAAAAACTCTCTGCTTTCGTAGATTTTACATCTAGCATTGAGAAAAATAAATAATGAACACCATAAACAAATACATTAGATAGCCTAGTACATACAAAGTAGCCCATGCTATGGGAAATGAACAAATCGCCTAGGGTAGAGGATGCTCGGGAAGTGTGTGCAAAGGTCTTCAAGTTCTATGGTTCAAAGACTTGGTGTGGCCGGGGAGTGAGACCCAGAGATTTCTGGGGAAATATTTACCCAGAAAGGGTGGTCAGGGGGAGACCCTCAGATAGAGACTGGAAGGGGGTAATTTTGGCTGGAACAGATAGAGGGGAGAACACATAACATCTGTGAGAAATAGACTCAGAGAGGTAGAGAGGGTAGCAAACTGCAAGGGGCCTGTGAGGCTCCATAACATAACTTTGTTCTTTACTCTGAGGTGAAGCACAGAGTGGTTTGGCATCTTTCATTAGGTGTAATTGCCTAGGGCGAAACACCTGTGGCACTGGTAGCCAGTCGTGGAAGCATCAGAGAGTGTGGCTAGGTTGTGATAGGTTAGAATTGGAATCTTCAGGGCTTCGGCCTATGCTAAAATGATAGCATAAAAAGATAAGGCTGGGCTAGCTCCCCCCTATCCACCCCACTTTCCAGCATTTGAATTTCAAGAGTGAACATGTGGAGGCTCTGCTTGTGCATCTTCTCATTCCTGATTGGCATTGGGAAGATTTCAGATGATTGATGTAATGTGACTTGGGGTTTCTTCGGGCAGAGCCGGTTTTTCTCTTCCTGTGGGTAGCAAGGAGTGAGGGAACATCTGAGAATGGTGGGGTATCTTAAGCCCCAGCAGGCCCAGCAGTGGAGGCCAGTGCCCCCTGTTCTGCAAGAACAGCTTGTCAGAGAGAGACTTCCTGCAGGGGCTGGTGCAGGGAGGGCACCTGGGGCTGTACTTACAGACCTCCTGCCCTAAGACCTGAAGGTCGAGAGGAAGTGGCAGCAGGCTCCCCATGTACTGCTCGCTGGCTGGACAGCTTGTTTGTGACTCAACTCTGGGACAGTGTTTTTATTTTATTTTTCTTCAGAGGCTGTGAAGAAAAATGTTTCAAGGACAGAAAATGTCAACTACTTGTGGGTTTTTAGGAAGTCTTAGAAAATAAAATGAGATTTTTCAAGTTAAGGTCAAGAATTCCAAATTGATCCTAGATGGAAAATCACCTCTGTCTGTGACCAAGCAGAGAACTAGACCTTTCTCCTAGGTTGGAGGGGTGTGTGTGTGTGTGTGTGTGTGTGTGTGTGTGTGTATTCATCTATCAGAATTCCATAGGCTCCCCTACTGGGGAGGCCTTTCTGGAACCCAATAAAATGTCTCTTGGCTACAAGGCCCAGTAAGCATAGTTTCTATCAAAATAAATGCAAAGCAGAAGCTCTGGCCCTCCTTCAGGTGAGCTGGTCTCATCTCATGGTGCTGAGATAGACCATTGTTATTTGAGACCCTCGACCCCCCTTGTATTTCCTCTGTGACCTATTACAGTGCCCCAAATAGCATTACAAGCAATTCATTTCTTTGCTCATTGAAGCCTTGTTAAGAGGCAGGCTATTAAAATGTAAATATCGCTGAGGTAGAGAGCTTCAGGTAACGCTTATCTGCTCTGTTATGACAGCTAGTTGAGGTTGACAAGATCCTTTAGGAATAAAAGCTTTGAGGTTCTGTACACCCGGGGTTTGAATCTTAGGTTTTAACCTTTAAGATCAATGTGGTCTTGGCAATTTCTTGAGTATCTCCAGTTTTGCTTTTGAAAAATTGGGAAAATAATATCAGCCTTTTATTTTTTATTACTTTTAATAAGAAATAACAATGCAATGGCTTCAAAACATGTTAGTAGTACATTCCCAATAATTGATACAATATTGTTGCCCTCAGAGTAGTTATTCAGAGGCCAGGATGCAGACATGAGAAGTTTTCAGTCTTCTGCTTGAGCACCAAATGGGAGCATGAATATAAAGCATTTTATCCTCTGCTTCACACAAACTAAATATTCATACATGAGTAGGATTAGGGTTGCTAAGGGGTCTCCAGCAGAACCTGGCTTGACTGGGGATGGGGTATTGAAGAGTATTGATTGGTATCCATCCATATCTGTGAGAACTCCCAAGGGGGGGGGGAGAACAGAAATAACTTATTACAGCTCCTAGGCAGGCTCCGCACACACCTCCCTTCCAGAAGCTGTACGTAGGAAAAAGAACCACTAAAGAGGGAAACATTTACGGATATTCCCTTCAACCGCTCCATCCTATTTCCCTGGATCTTTTCCTTTTTTCCTTTCTCTCTGCTTTATCATGGATTCCTCTCCCTGCTATCCTGGATGCATGAAAGAGATAAACTTGGCTTTCAACTTCACCCTGTGGGCAGTGGGGCAACCAGATGCCATTCTGAGTGCTGCATCAGAGCGGGTGAGATGCGGGCATCACTGCCCTGGCGCAGCCCAGGCTCTGGTGTGCCAAGGCTCACACTGCGTGATCACACCGCTTCCTCTTCTAAAGTCTGCTCCATCCACAGATTTAGGAACCAGCTTGATGAAAGGGAGTGGGCACTGGGGAGTTTTGGAGCATCAATCCATGCATGCCATCTGTAGCTGGCTTTATGTAGTGTGGGGAAAGGGACAGACCAGGATGGAGGTTTGCTTTGTTTGACTTCTTTGGGAGGGAGGGGGCTGGAGGAGTTGGGATGCTAAAATTTCTTTGATCAGATGATGCCAATTCTTCCCCCAAAACACACACGCTTTTCCTTTTTACTACTCAGAAACAAAATGAGCCTGTGTTTTCTCTGCAGAGGACAGCGGAGGCAGTTGAGTCTGGCAGTGTGGTGGTCATAGATATAGTGATGCCGTTCAAATGTGAGGATTGCGAGACAACAGAAGAGGCTGCTATTACTGCTGAATACTAATACTAAAGAGAGACATAAGTGAGAAGACGCCACTGCTGAATGGCATCTGTTCCTCGTCTGTCCCTACCGGTAGAAAGGAACCCAGGTGTGCTTGCAGGGTGCTTGTGAGGAGAGCTGTCTTCTTCATGCACATAAGGGAAAAGGATGCAAGCTGGAAAGACTATCTTTGAAGTGAGAAGTTTAGTCTTGCAACGTCTAATCTCAGGTCTATAAATCCAAGTGTTAGTTCTCTGCCACCTAGGAGATGGCTGCCCTGCCTCTTTAGCTAAGAGATAACTCAAGATAAAAAGCTCAGGGAATACGTTTGAGACCAAAAAGATGAACTAGATGACAATTCTTGTCCTTGACATTGCTTCCATCTCCTTTTCTGTACGCCTTTTGTCTTCCTGCCCCTCTCAGTATTTTTCTGGAGGCTTCTCTCATTGCATACACTATGTCTGCCTATTTCTAAATGTGCGTCCCTCCTAGGCAAGCCTCTGAGTGCCAAGCCTGTCTCATTTATCACTGATCTTCTGCCTCTAGCTCCACCCCTAAAGGAAGCGGAGTGGTCCCCACTTAGGACTTCCTCAGGTTAGGAGTGTCCCAAATAGAGATAGTTTCTTTCAGAGCTTGGAAATCTGGTGCTGATGGCACCCTGGACCTTTGGGACATTCTCTCTTTCTCAGTAGATGTAAAGTCAGTGTTATTACTGGAAGTGAACCAGTGATGGCTCGTGGGGGATTATTCTCAGGTTGAGTTCTGCCATCTAACTCCCAGCTGGACCCATCAGGTAGGGAAGCTGACTTGACCTGGAAAAAATTCAAAATTTAACTTACTCCCAAAAGTGATTACTCAGTTTCTTCTCCCAGTGTTCCAAGTCTCCTACTGTGAGGTGAAGGGCCTCACACTGGAAGCTCCACAGAACAGACCCTTGTCCTATCATTGTTTGTAAGATTTCTCCCAACTGCTTTCCTTCATAGAAGGAGCAATGTATCCCTGGGCTCTGGCTTTTGCCTCCTATTTAAACAGCTTCCAAAGGACCTGATTACACTCGAAGGGCAGCCCTCCTACCCATGGATAAATTTAGTGTTAGCATTTCTTCTTGCCCTGATGTAGCCTTTCTGGGGCCATCAACTTCCATGCCTCTCCTCTGGGCTTTTTAGTGTGAATGTCACCGGGTTTCTGTTTTCAAAATGTTTATCCATTGGGTGCTTAGTCTGTGTGGAATAGGGTGTGACAAAGCAACAAGTACAGTCACTGCTGGCACTTGTCCTTGACTTTTGCAGAGCTACTAAGATTATTCATTTGTACTTAGTACACTTAGTACAGGTTCTCACTGCACAGATCAGGTTTGTAGTGATCCTTCTGTGTTTTAATCTCAGTCAGTCTCAGCACACCCCGGAGGTGGGGCTGGCATGGCATGCTGGGGATCGAACCTTAGACACTGTGTTTTGCCTAAGCAGACACTTTAGTCTGCAGAGCTATCCAGCTGGCCCTAGCTACTAAGATTAGATGAAATGCTTTTTGTAAAACTGGGTAGGAGCCGGGCGTGGTGGCTCACGCCTGTAATCCCAGCACTCGGGAGGCTGAGGCAGGAGGATTGGTGTGAGTTCGAGACCAGCCTGGGCTACAAAAGTGAGCTCAAGGCCAGCCTCAACTGCATAGCGAGACCCTGTCTCAAAAAGACAAAAAGACAAAAAACAAAAACAAAAACAACTGGGTAGGACCCTAAGAAAGAAGACATTTCATGCTATTTGAAAGATGATAGCATATACTACATGGATTTTAGATTCAGCTGCTGGTATATAAATTCAAATCCCAGTTTTCCTATATATTGGCTTGGGAAGCCAATGATCTTTCCTTGCTTGTAAAGCCAGGGCCATAGTATATATATATCTAAGGATCAGTGTGAGGATTAATTGTGGCAGTACATGACTTCAACAACTACTTCAAGTATCATCCCAAGTGCACCTGTCACTTGCACTTGAGTTCCACTAACTCCTTAAATTATAATTTACTTTGTTGGGAGCAAAATATACACAGATTCTATTTGATCAAATTTTATAATTTATCAGAAATCTATAAGGCATTCAGCTAAGTTTATGCTGTGTTCTTTTAGGAAGTGCCTTTTTTTTTTTTTTTTTTTTTTCCCCTGGTTTGAACTACTATAAATAATTCTCCTGTAAGTGTAAATTCTGACTTTACAAATCACAGAGAATTCAAACTCAACACCTGCAGGGGCAAGGCAGATAATATAAACGTGAATTACTCCTCATGGAACTTTCTGGGGCAGTGGGGCCTCAGGTAGCGGGGCCTGTGTATCTAAAGGCTTTCAAAAGTCAAATTAGAATAACTATGAATACTCTGTGAGATAAGTAGCCTCACTTGTCTCTGAGGCACTACCCTGAGACCCACACTTACCACGCTTGGTAATTCATGTCAACCCTATTGTTGGAGGGATACAAAGCGAGGGGTGTTCCTATACTCTGCTGTCAAGCATAAACATTGGTTGTATCATTTTATAGAATAGTTTAATATTTTCAAGTTCAAGCATCCACTTCCTCCATTATCTAGCAGTTGTACCACATGGGCATTTACTTTGCTATACCCAAGAGATATACCTGCTCTTGTGTACAGGACTTAGGTACCAGAGTGTACAAGGTAATGCTCTCCAGTATCCAACAGTTCAGGTGCTCAGTGAAGGAAAAGCATGTAGACAAATGGTGGCACAGTCGGTCACATAACAGAATGCTGCCTATCAGGAAGATGAATAACAGCATGGATGAAACTTACTCATTTTTTAAAAAAAGTCTCCAATCCTTATGTGGCATGATGCCCATTTCATAAAGCTAAAGCACTGAAATAAAATATATGTCTTTCACAGATACATGGAAAGGAGCCAGGAGCACAGCCCAGCGACACAGTACCTGCCTGGAAAACACAAGGTCCCGAGTTCAGTTTCTGGTACCAACAACTCCCCCAAGCCATGTAAAGGAATCAGATGAGTTCCATTAGCAGGATGTTATGGGATGTAGGGTGGGATGATGGATGCAGTGTGAGAGAGTCACGGTGCAGACAGGGACACATTTTGGTCAGGGTCCTAGTTCTTGTGTCGTTTGTGGGTACAGTGCTGCTTGTAGCATTATGTAAAGACAAAGCAAAGGAGGACAAAATATTTTCCATATTTTTCTAGATTGGAAGAAGTCAATGAGTAGTGTAAAACTGCCTTGCATTACCTAACATGCAATGTGGTACGAGAGGTCATGCTTCTAAAGGGGCCCTGAGCATCATTGCTGGTTGTGGACTCCTGGGGTGCAGGCTCATGGGTGGGCTGTGGTATCAGTGCAGGTGCATCTCCTCCAACTTTTTGCTGTTTTCTCTTCTTCATTTTCTTTGTGAAAGAGTTCACCTTTGGGGAACAGGCATATGTACAGTACTAGTGAATACAAAGATCCAATTATAAAAGTAAAGTTCACATGCAGTTGCTCTTTCCCCTCTTCTCGTCTTGTGTACAGCCGGCCCTCTACCTCTACCCTACCGATGTGCAGCCAGGAGGGCCTTTTGGGCTGTGCACCGATCTGGGCCCTGCTGCTGCTCTACTCTGTTAGAGCGGGTGTATTCTCACTGGTAACCAACTTTAAGTAAGAGTGATGCATTAGCTAGCAACCTGGTACTAAGTATAGAGGACACTGTCTTGGGGGTGTAAGGACAGAGATGACCAAGCCCTTGGGGTTTTCAGGCAACCTAGCAAATGGGCAATGTAAAAGGCAGTGATGCTCACTAGCCTTCGTGTCTCCTGGGAGATCTTCAGCCTGAAGGAGATAGAAGGCTTCCTGGAGTTGGTGTTAGAAATCTAGCAGTGATCGGTGGGCAGAGTGCAGTCTGCCCAGAACCTCAGAGACAATGGGAAAGGAGGGAATGCTTACTAGGGCCAGTGGCAGCTTCTACAGGTACAGTGCAGTGTGATTGTGTGTGTGTGTGTGTGTGTTAGACGTCCAGAAGCAGAAAACCTATGAAGGAGGCAGGAGCTGCTAATGAATGGCATTATTACAAGGTGATGGATTTCCTCCTGAAGTCGAAGGGAAGTCATGCTGGGATTTAACTTGGGGAGTGACATAAGCAGATTTGAGTTTTAGGAAAATCACCCTAGCAAACTCTATTGAATTCTAGGAGGAGCCCAGGCAGGGATCAGTTAGGAGACGGTTTCCCTATTCTTTCCAAAACAGTGTTCTTCCCTTTGGGTTGCATGGGAGCAGTTGTCCAAATGATTCCCTGGAGGAAATATCTTTTGTTTTTCCTCTTATTTAAAATTTGTGAGAGGGGGGCCTGGCGGGATGGCTCAGTGGTTTAAAGTCCCTGCTTGGAGAAGCTTGGGTGGCTTCAGGGACTGCGGTTCGATCCCTGGCACCACATGCTGCGCCAGCCCTGACCTTGGGGCGGGCTGAGCCGGCCATAAAAATGAGTGAATAAACAAACAAAGGTTCTGAAATAAGAATGAAAATAATAAATAAAATAAAAAAATAAATTAAAAAAAAATAAAATTTGTGAGAGGATATTCTGCCTGAGTCTCAAGTATTCTGACTGCTTGTAACTTCGGACAAATTCTACTTCTTTGAACCTTAGTTTTCTGCTAGGTAAGGAAGGACATTTGCAATTCTGCTTTTCTTCTGGAATGACTAAGATGGTCATTATTCCAGAACATCTTGGAATTTGTTCCACCATGCTCATGCATGTGCCACTTATTATTCATATTCTAGAGTCACACTCAAATTTGCAGTGAGGAAGGAAAGACATCTAGGTCAACACGGTGCCCTGCACCAAGTCAGGATGTTGCTGCTCTCTTTCTACCTCTCCCAGCAGCCTCTGTGCCTCAGTTTTGAGAACAGTGGGTCCCTCGTGCTTTGTGAAATCATGTCTCCTCTTTTTTAATGAGACTAATGGTTAATTAATGAATCTTTGGCTTGACTAAGTAAAACTAGTCTGGGAAAAGGTTATTGTGCTTCCTGCATCCCTGGAACATTCATCAGGGGACAGGAACTTGGGTTGGCTCTTTGGACAGCTTTCTGCTTTTTGAAAACAGCCCGTTGCTTGATATTTTGCCCAAATGCCTGATTTTATTTTGATGTTGGCCTCACTTAAGGTGGCTATGACATCCATGAGTTTTGCTAGTCCAAAGGGATATCCTGGGCACATCTAAAACCATCAGCTTTGATGGTAACCATGGAAACCAGGCACCTCAGGGTACTTACCCAAATTATATTATGTAGCTCAAACTCCTATCTCTCTGGGATAGTTTAGATAAAGTTTCCATGGGAGTAGGCAAAAAGCAAGCTGACTCTAGATCATCCTGGTAACCGGGCGAGCCTTGAGCTGCACTCTCTGGAGTCAAAACTGTAGAGTGATGGTACAGAAGACTATTTTTCAGAAGAAAACACATCTAATATTTATGGAGCAGCAGCCATATGCTAGCGACTATTCTAAGCTGCTACTCAAATTAACCCACTGAATGCCTCCAACCGCCTTATAATTAGCTGCACTTTGCAAACTAGGAAATTCACAACAGAGATGAAGAGGTAGTTTCCTGAAGTCGATTAGCAAAGATGCACCGAATTGGTGTATAGACTAAGTGTTCTGAAATCCAGGCATGTTGTGCTCCTGTGAGGACTGGTGGAACTCAGAGCTTGAAAAGATTTCAGTCATTTGGCCCAGGGCCCCATCCCTGGGCAAGTGTAAGTTTATTTTGTGTTTTCTCTTTCCCTCCTTGCTTACAAAGCCAGGAAGGGCTAAAGGTTAAGTAACTTGTCAAAGCATGGAGATACTACAGCCCAGGGGTAAGGGAGCCCGAAGTCCGCAGGGTCAGAGGCTGCTCCCTGGGCTCCCTCCCTTTTATCCTGCCAAAGCGAAGTCATCTCCCTTTCCTCTTTTCTCTTTTCTCTTGGTCCCAGCTCCTTTCCCCTGGCTTTTTAAAGCAGATCACCATGGATAAACTCAGGGTTTATATTTTACTTTAAAGAAAAGTTTTTGGGGATCTACATCTTCCCTTTTTTGAGTAATTGGCTCTGACTAGGGCACAGAGGGCAGGATTTTGCTGGGTTCCCTGCGGCCCATGAACTGGACTTTGGAAGTGGTGGCTGGGCTTCTGCACTGGGTGTTGAGCCAGAGGGGCCTGCTTGGAGACTGTGCTTGTGGCACTGAGGACAGGTCCACTGGGTTATGGTCCTTTGTTTTGCTGTACTCCATGCCCACATGCTGTCAATCAGACATGCAGGATGCAGTTATTTTTCTTCTATCAAATGAAAATTGCTAACAGTTGCCCTTCCTATAGAGCCAGCTTAGCCCTGCTTTCCATATTGTTTCTAATTGTAACCTCAGTTACAGGCATGCACACACATCTACATGGGCATGCACACATGCATCTACATGTGGATGTGCCAACGAACACACACACACACACACACACACACACACACACACACACACATCCCGCGTGCTCATTCTGATCTTAAACTGTTCACTCCTCCTCAGTGAAATGCAGGTCTGTTTAATGTGGCAGGCAATGTGATCTCCCAGGGCTGTGTCCCACACTTTGTCCCTGGGGAACACATTGGCTACTCTCTTGTCAAAGCCAGTTGGAAAGCTGAATATGCCTGGAGGGTGCAGGGACAGGGTCAGGGACATCCCCTAGGCCCTGTGCTTCCTCTCTCCTAGGGCCAGCCTTTGGTCATAGCCACCAGGTGGAGGGCTCAGACTGGGTGGGGCCATCTCTATTGCGTGCCCTTGAGCCAAACTTATAAAAGATAGTTGCAAGTATGAAAAAATGTGATCTGACACTTACCCCCATATCGAACCTGTGAGCAATTCCCACGAGTGCCACCTCCAGAATGGCTCCTACATCGGTTGGTCAACCTGGCCCTGCCTTAGTGAAGTCTTCATCATCAGCTCCTACATGGCCTTCCTGTCATCATCCTGGATCCCTATGGTGCTTTTTCTACTGCTTTATAGAAACAGCTGCCCCAAAAGGCAAATCAAATTACTCCTTTCTTAAAATGCTTCACATGCTCTTAGACTGAAGCCCATGGCTTGGCATCCGAGCCTGTGTCTGGCTCTGCACTGACACCTCACTCCCCAGGGCCCTGGTGGCACACCAGCTATGGCGGCCTCCTGCCAGGCCCTCGAAGAGGCCACACTTGGTCCACCCCAGAGTCTTTGAACTTGTCCTTCCTTCTCCCCAGAACTCTTCTTCCTGACTCTTACCAAGATCTCCTATCCTTGCTTAGTTCTTGGCATCAAAATCACCTCAATTGCTGCTACTCTGCCTCCTGCTGCATCTAAATGGTACCGCCTCTGATGTGCTCTGTCAGATACTCCCATCTGTGCCCTTCACAGCCTCTCTCACCATCTGAAATTGTCCTGTGTAATTATTTCTTTCTCCATAATTGTCAGGCTCTTTGGTTATTTTCTGTGTTTAGAAATATTATAAAAGCAGGGTCCATTTTTACCTGGTTCATATAAAAGCCTTGGAACCAGTTAGTATTCACTGAATATTTGTAGGATGAAAGAAAGGAGAGGAGAGAGAGAGTGAGAAAGGGGGAGGGGGAGAAAGGAAAGAAAGAGAAAGAAAGAGAGAAAGAAAGAAAGAAAGAAAGAAAGAAAGAAAGAAAGAAAGAAAAGTAAGAAAGAGTTACATTGGGGGCTGGTGAGATAACTCAGTGGACTAAGCACCTGCTTAGGCAAACACAGGACTGAGGTTCAGTCCCCAGCACCACATGTCACCCTGGTGTGCTGACCTCATCCCCAAGTCCAGGTATGGTGGTGCACGCCTGCAATTCCAGAGCTGGAGAGGCTAAAAACAGGAGGGTCACTATGAGTCTGAGCTTCACAGTGAGACCCTGTACCAAATACATTAAAGGGTTCCTTTGGCTCTGGAAAAGTTGAAAGCTCCAAGTTCAGGAGTATCATTAAATTTGAGTCCTCTGCTGTGTAGACCAAGAGGAGGCTGACAGTTTGTTTTCAGGAGGAAGCTGTGTACAGGTGAGGTGTACCCCCCACCCCCCACCTAGGCACCTCTGCGATGGCCCTCAGGCACCTCCCACCCCTCTCACTTGTGGACTTGATTTTCTGCTTGATAACAGTCATTGCAAGAAAAATGAATTTGTTTCTGACTCCAGCAATGAGCATGATTAATGTGTCTCCTTTTCAGTTCAGGACCTCAATTTAAATCCTTTCCTGTTCATCTCGATCAGGAAAGGCTTCTGGATCTGCACTGAGACAAATCCCTATGCTTGCGGAGTCAATTATTTCCCATGCCTTGACATCGCTAAGCTGAAGAGAACAGCTCCTTGCTGTGCTGTTTGGTGGGGTGTGGTCTGGGAAGCGGGGGACACAGCCTATTTTGTGCCATCAGCCACTAGGGGTGAAACTGGGCTTGTTATTCCTTACCATCACATGCCCTAGGTCAAATAGATTTTTCCTCTGACAATACTTGCTCTAGGTTGAGGCTTTTTCTTTCCCCTCACAGTCTGCTAGTTCCTACAGTGGGTTCAGACACAAAGCTGTGTGGCCTTCACAGACTCCACGGGGGTGTCATAGGGCAGCCCCACACTATGTGAACTCAGAGCTGAGGCCCTCCAATCTTCACACACAATGGTACTATGCTGTACTCATCCAGAATTGGTCTGCCTGGGTTTAGGACTTAGATGTGACATCTTGGGAAAAATGACATAGTCTATCCAAACCTTAGTTTCCCCATCTGTAAAATGGGACAAATAATGCTACCTAAGATTGCAGCAAGGACTAAGTAGGATAAGACATCTGACTCAACGCAAGCTCTCAGCACTTTTGGTTAATACTGCTGTTATTGCTTATATCTAGACTCTTTCCATAGCCATAGATCACATGTGGGGCTTAAACAAAGTGATTGGATCAAGGGGGTGCTGCCCTGCCTGGTGAGTTAGTGCCTGGATGAATTTAGAGTGAGAGATGTTGCTCGGAGCTGGGGCCTTGTTGGAAGAGGCAGCCCACTGGAGGTATGGCGCAAAGGTGGGGACTCACTCCCTACGCCTCCCTTTGCTTTCTGCTCCTGGTCACTGTGGGGTGAGCTGCACTTTCTGGGAGTCTTGACTTCTGTGTGCACTTCTTCCTGTAACTGGGTGGTCAGGAAGTTCATAATTATTCCTGCTGGCATCACTTGCTTTCCTGAACTAAGTTTAATGTCCCTTCTCCTCTCAGGTTAATGTCCCAAACATTGCTTTCTTCTCAATTGACAAATGACATGTGTATACACCTGAACACAACCGTACACACAATAAAGAACACATATACACCCACAGACAGAAGTTGTAGAGAGAGCACTTTGTACTTTGGCCTTTTCGTTCTTCTTACTTTCAATTCTGCTGATTGCAATATGTGTGATCCCTGCCTGACAGCTTGGTAGTGAGGTAGAATCTTGGGCTCTGCTCCAGAGCCACAAGGGCGGGATCTGCTATCTAGCAGGGCCTCTGTTGGGTCTGATGTATTCTAAAGTTCCCCATGCACTGCTCCACCCTTGTTCCTCAAGCCACAGTGTGAGCAGCAAGCCCTTGCTAAAGTGCAGATGCTTGGACTGGGCTCAGAGGTCCCCTCTGTGGGTCGGACATGGTGCCCAGAATCCCATATCTCATGGCAGGTCTGCAGCAGATGGAGAGGAAGCTGAGGGTTGCATGGAGAAAGGCAGCTTTGGTTTTCAAATGTGTAGCTTCTCATCCTTAGCAATTAGGATGGATGGCAGTGCCAAAGGTAGACATCTTATAATTTTTAATGAGTCACACTGTTTCCTCTTGCTTATCCTTCTTAAAACCAAGGGAAGGTGATATATGTGTAGCCATCTAAGGACTGGGACTGGTGGGTGAGTGTATGAATCCCATGGATCTCCACTAATGGGCTAAATGACTCAGGATTCCTCAAAATCTTTATTAAATGGTTTGATATAGATCACATGTTTTACTGCATTTTTGTGTTTCTGCAAGACAGATGATATCAAATACTATGACCTACCTCTTGTTTTCTTAAAAGTCTATCACAAAGCTTGAGGGTATGAAGGAGTTTCCCTCTCAAACTCCTGCGTGGGGCAGGGTGCACAGTGCTCACTTGCTTGTGTCCACATCCTTCTGGGATCCACTAGGGATGAATTTGGACAGGACTGGCTGCTTGCATGCCATAGTACGCAGCCTGAGAGTGGGATGCTCTGTGTGGAATCCTGGGGTTATCTTGTTCTGGGTCAGGTTCTGTCTTGAGACCAGACTCTAGCCTACTGCACCAGGCTGACCTGTGGAAGTACACACATGCATCTATGAGGCTGTGTATAAAGGACAAAAAGTGACTATTTGGGAGAGTAGTTGACAGCTAGAGAGGCTCCATGAACAGAAAAACAGATTCTTCCTGGATGAGCTCCAGATGAGGATCTAGCCTAGGCCATCTTGACTGCCTTAGGTCTTTGAGCAGAGGATACAGCTCAACCATGATCAGACCCCTCATCCACAGAAAGGGTGAGAAGCTAGGTGTGGCCTAAGCTTATTAGCCAGTGGTAATTTGGTTCACAGCCAAGATAACTGATATTCTGGAGCACTTCATTTGACCTATAAGGAGACAGCTCCATCAGCTGGGTCAGGGGGAGGTAGCAGCAGATGGGAGTGAGGCTATAGCGTTAGCATGAAGTGTGTCCTGTTTGGGCCTCCACGGGACTTCTCCAACGACAAAGGAGACTCAAATGATCCATGCAAAAATGCATTTTCCTTTAACTCCCTCATTCACTGTCTTATTAGGCCTCCACATTGCCTCAGTTTCCCACCCGTGACAATGATGAAACCTAATTCTCCCATTCAGGTTGATCTGTTTAGAGACGAGGACAAACTCTGTGATATAAGTGGAAAGCAGTTTTTTTTTTTTTTTTCAATTAATTTTTTTTTCTTGTGGCACACATCATTTCTCTAAACTGTCAGATGTTTTAGCTTTCTTTTGGAATGTGCTGATTCAGGCTTTCTTGGAAAACCAAACAAAAGGAGATAGAAATGTGAACACAGTTTTCCATCTACCAAATAAGTAGAGGTTAGGCAGAGAGGTTGTCTTTCTTAACCCGTTGAAGACTGAGTACACGGTGCTATTGCTCCTGGGCAGGGAATGCCAGACCTGCGTGTGTGTGTGTGTGTGCATGTATGGTGAAAAATTCTTATTAATAATTCATTCTGAAATCCTTCCCCTTTCTTGGGACTCCCTGGCACATCTCTTCAAGAGCTTTCCGGTCACTGTGGTATGTACGTTTAATTGGGTCCAAGACAAGCTTGCTCACCTTGAGAGTAAGTGGCTGTCAGTGAAGGTCAGAGGATGGGGACCAGAGAGGAATCTGTCTTTGGCTCTGCCTAGATTTGCTGGAATAAAAGGATATGCGCTGGCCACACGTCCTCAAGGTAGAGGTGCGAGGCTGTGTCCCGGCTTGACAAAAAGTAAATCCGGAATCTGCTTTTCAGTGGAAAAGGTTAAGTGGCTGCATAATGCCAAATAAAGGGCTTTTAAAGGGGTGCTTTACACAGGGGCACACTTGCTCCTCTGCAGCCATTTGTCACCGTCTCCTGATCCAACGTAGAAGGAGACCATCCAAGCGGGGCCTTCCCTGTCCCTTCCACACAGTGTCTTTTGTGATGCGGAGAAGAGACAGCTTAAAAATCCAGCTTTCCAAAAATAGCTTTATAGCTCTCTTACTTACCTTAGGACATAAGGGTGGCATTTTATCATATGAATAAAATTTTAATACTGCTCAGCTACTAAAAGTGAAATTAGCCAGTGGATTTGAGGAAGGAGCGAATAAGCGGCCAGCACACCCCGCCTCATCTTCCTGTTGGAGGATCGACTTCCGCTCATGCCTGTCACCACCTCTTGTTTGGCCTCCACCAGTCCCCATCCCAGAAGACAAATCCCTGGCAGCAGACCCTCGCAGAGGTCCCCCAACTTGCTCTCAGACTTAGTTGCAATACAACCAAGTAAAAGGCAAGGGTGGAGGCAGCTGCCCTACACAAGCCCCGGAAAGTGTGCGCCCGGCCACCCCCGGAGCCCGTCTGAGCCATGGTCGCCTCCTGAGCCACGCTCTTTGGCAAAACTTTTGTAAAGCTGTGTGTAAAATGTGAGAGAAGGGGGTATTGAGGGACAGGACATCGAGGTGCGATGATGCCTGTGCAGCCCCAGAGTGGCTAAGGCTTGGACCCAAGGTGATGTGGTAGGAAGGAATCGCAAGATCCTGTCGATTCTCTTCCTTCCCATTTTTTCAGATTAGAAAAATGAGTTTTATTTTCTTACCTTTTAATTTTTTTTCCTGCTACCATTTAAGAGTTTGTGTCAGGAGATGCTTCTCAGCTTTCTGATAATTTATCAGGACTTACACAGGTAAAGCAGGACAGTGTAAGGCAGCCTGGGGTGGCTGTTGCTAAAATGCTCTCTCACATTTTGGAGGTTCCTGGCATGAACAACTAAGAGTGGCCTGGGCTGGAAGCCCCTCAGACAAGGGTGGGACGCGGTCGGGCTGAAGGCCATCCTCAGGCTGGATCTGAAGCTACTGGTTTCGGGGGGGCGGGCAGTTTGTGCACCACCCCCCGCCCCCCCAGATTTGTTGTTGTAGATTTTGATCCCTGTTTCCCAACACACTTTGAGGTTACGAGCAAGTGATTTCAGGCAAAGAACTTTCTCTGTCCCTACAGTTTTTGTCATCTATAAAATGAGGCAATTAGCTGCTCTCTAAGGTGTCTTGCTACTTGAACAGACTGAAAGACATTAAGAACGGAACCAGATGAAGAAAAAGAGGAATAAGAATAATTGCAGGAAGTACCCTTCTTCTAAGCTTCTGTTAGTTCTTCTTCTCTTCCTCCTCTCTTTCTCAGCGTGGTAAGCACCAAGCACCTCAAGTTGGCAAGGCATGGTAACGTGGGGCCATGGCTGTGTCTAAACCTACAAAGAGTCAAGAGTAGGAGTCACCAAGGCTCTGTCTGAATTACTCAGCTCCATCACTAACTAGCTTTGTTAACCTGTGCATGCTTGACCTCAAACTTTTCTCTGCCTCCCAGCTTTGTTCAGGTGGTTCTGCACTCATCATCTCACAGGTAAGGCTGGGGGGTTCCCCAGCCTTTCCTTTATTACCCCAGATCAACAGGCCCTCCTCTTCTACTTACTGTACTGAGGGAAAGTTATTCACAGGTTATTACTCCATAGGGAGAGAGTGCAAGGTCCTGAGTTCAATCCCTAGTACTGCAAATGAAGTAAAATAAGGTAAGATAAGATAAAATAAATAAAAAAGATAAATTAAAAGATAAAAATCAATGGGAAACAACCTAAATGCCTATCAACTGAGGAATGAACAAAAAAGATGTGTTATTTTTGTTCAATGGAGTATTACTCAGCTATAAAAAAGAAAAAACTTGAGGCTTTTATAGGTAAGTAGATGTAGCTAGAGACCATACTCATAAGTGAAATAAACCAAACATGAATGTGTGAACATTGTATTGTCTCTCTACTGTAAGAACCTGAAAGAGTAAACAAAATCTGAAAGGTACAATGGATACTGTGAACAGGAAAGAAACTGTTCAAAGGGAAGGAACAGCTGGGATGGGGAAAAGGGGAAAGGAAAGGAAGAGGTAAGGGGAAAAGTGTGTATGTATGTACACAGGACAGCTTGGGTAACTGGACTGCTGATTTCTGCTGTTCTGTTGAAAGTAGAAATGCTTAGATGTTTTTCTCTCTCCTTTTTAATTTCTTATAATTTCTGAGCAATTTTGTATGTTTTTTTTTCTGGTAATCTGAACAACTAATTTTAAGATAACAATACTCAACAATATCCACAATCCACAATCCAATATCCACAATCATTGTTGAATTCGTGTCATTTTGTTTACTGAAATCCTATATCATTTCTATTGTTTTTACTATTTTTATTCTCTTTAAAAAAGTAAAAGAATAAATTGGAAAATATCACTGCCATCATTATCAGTCTCTACCATCTTCTCTCATCGCACCGCCGTGCACCGTCTACCTACCGCAGGTTCCCTGTTCACAATCTTCACTGTGCTCCAGGGCTTTTGGACTACTCTAAGGTTTCAGGGTCCCCATCCCATTCTCAGGAAGCGTGCAGATGTGCCTACAGTGGAGGTTGCTGACACTTTTATAGAACACATCAAGGCTTCCTTGTCCTGATCATCCTCTTGGGCTTCCTCTTTTCATAGCTAAAAGTTTAATGCATTGCCTACTCCATATCACAAAGAAAGCTCAGTTCCCAGCTATGAATATGTAAATATTTAATTTTACTAATATGACTATCTCTCCACAGCCTTGTAATATTAATTTTCTCTGCTTTTGGCCATCAGTCAGAAATATCAGGGTCCTCCCATGGGGCCTCTCACTAAATCAGGGCTATATACCCTATTAGAGGAGTCCATCCAGCTTGGGCAATCTATGTTCTTTGCTTCTGTGACATCATCTACTTCTCACTTTTAAGGGTTCCCTTTGGCTTGCTTTCAGGTTACCTACTTTTCCTAGGATGTTTGGAGAGGGAAGAAAGAAGGTGTGTTGGCTCATCACTGGTGGCAGCCATGCCCAAGGCCAGCCTGAATGACACGTGCAGTCCTACTCGTGCCTGGTGGCCTCTGCTCAAGGCCACTGTGGTGGGACAACCATGCAGGGTCCTCGGCTGTCTGCTTCCCCATCACCTGCCTGCTTTCATTTGCTTGACATCTTCACCTATGCTGAGAGCAGTCAATCTTAGCTTATATTTGCAGCCACAGCAGGGAGCCCATTTCCATTGAAGAGAGGACTCCTTTAATAAATCTAGCTCATTTGTGCAGGAGTAGTGCAGCCATTGATTAGAGGACTGATTGGAGCTGTGACTTTCCTTAGGAAGAAAATTAAGCAAACAGATTAAAGGCAAATGACAAGTGGCTTTGTCTTCCTGGGAAACAAATAAGGAGTGATTCTGCCTATATTCCAAGCTGTCCCTATGCTGATAGAAGATGAATTAACTCCTTCTGCCATAATGATGTCACCCTCTGGGACCGAGAATCATAGAAACTTATGCTGAAATGACCTTCAACATCATTCATTCCAATGTCTTCATTTCACAGGTGAGGAAACTGGCTAAGAGTGTGAAGCAGACAGGATGCAGGCCTGCGGGTCTTCTCCATGACCTCTGAGCTATGGCAAGCCACTGCCTGTGATGTAGAAAAGTCTAATACACAAGCAGAGCGGGTGTGACACAACTGCTGAGCAATGGTGGCCCCTGTACACAGCATGGCCTGCTCCTGAGGATCCCCTGCACCTCGGGGACTGATGGAGAGCAGTAGGTGAGCACTTCTTGATGGAGGGTCGGGGGCTTCTGAGCTGTAGGAAACACTCCCCACCCAGGGTGCCTTCACTTCTTCCCCAACCCTTCCCATTGCTGTCCATTCTGTCCCCTCTGGGACCCCCATTCACTTCCTCTCTTGTGCATTCTTTTTCTTGCATGCATTATTATAGCACTTCTTATTTTTCCAAAGGACTTTTTAGACACCTGGAAAGCTGTTAGCCTCATCAGCATCTAAAGTTGTTCTGCAGTTGTCACGTATTCATACCATATCTATCTGTAAAGTAACAGGATAAGTGAAAAGCAAATACTAGGCATCAAAGCACAATCCCTTACAGGCTTTGAGCGAAGTAGGGGTGATGCTGCATTCTACTCGCTGTTGCTTGAATCTGATACAGCTTGGACCTTTTGGGTGCTCAAGAAAATTTTACTGGATGAATGGGTGAAGGAGTGAACACAGAGTGGCCACTTACAGATCTCTGGGTAGTTCTACAACCATGCTGCTATCTTTTGCTCCTGTTGTTCAGTGGCTTTTAAGGTCCTTCACAGGAGCTGCTTTCAGACTTAGTTCATTACTCTACATCTTCTGCAAAGCAACTTTTAAAGGTGATATTTGGAATTAGTGGCTTTAAAAAAAAGTTATATTATGGCTGGCTCAACCCACCCTAGGGGTGGGGCTGGTGCAGCATGTGATGCCGGGGACCAAACTGAGGTCCCTGCAGTTGCCTAAGCTTTCCTAAGCAGGCACTTTAGATTGCTGAACCATCTCGCTGGCCCCTACAATTTGTGGCTTTAAGGATCCTTTCACATATATTATTTATCAGTCTTCATAAAAGTCCTCTGAAGGGATGGCTGTCACTCCACTCTGCAGATGAGAAAACTGATACAGTGAGGTTACAGACTCATCAAAACTCACGGGACTGGCAGGGTCTGAGCAGGGACTCAATGTGAAGGGTTCGGAATCTCGAGCCCCCCTCCCTCTTCTTTAACCGCATTCTCTACTCTCTATAGTGAAACATAGAGTTGGCTTGTTTTCCAACTTTATTCCCTGGAATTCTGAACCAGCTTGACTGTTACCAAAGATCAAATTCATCTACTCTTAGAAAATGTAGATTTCCTGCCTTTAAAAATTTACTGCAAATGTGTCACAGGCTGTAGTATCTTTCTTAGTAATGACTTAATTCTCAGCAAAATTAGTCACTTGAATCATGGCAGCTCCAGTGTCATAAACATGTAACATCCCAAGAATATATACTACTTTTCAGATATGTGAATGCATGAGAGGTTGTGCACATTCTTGTATGTGTTCTCTTTGATCAGCCCGGGAACTCTCAGAAGCACAGAATGGAACACAGGTAACATATTGGTTTTCAGATCTTTGGTTTGTATGAATCCATTTAATTCAGATTGCCACAAATAAGTGAATAAGGGGAAAGTCCGGATCTTCTGGCTCCCTCGGCCCAGCTTTTTTGTCTCTGATGCATCTTACATTTAACAACCCGGTCTAAAGGCAGACTGAAGAGTCAGTGGGGAGAGGAAAGATTTCAGGGAACATCAGAGCCTCTCCCTGCTTGTGCTGGATGTAGGGGCCCCTAGCTGGCCAGGTGGACTAAGTTCTATTTGCCTTCTGCTAATCATGCTAACGTTGGCATGGGACCCGTGTGTGTGTGTGTGTGTGTGTGTGTGTGTGTGTGTGTGTGTGTTGCAAAGAACAAATTACCCTGGTTCTGTTTATGTTGGGCAACATCATCAGTGCTTGAGAGTAATCTGTATCTCAATTCTATTTACTTTGCAAATAGAACAAAGCCTTACCGCCTGAGTGTAAGAGGGATAGGAGCTAGGCTGGGGGCAGGGAATGCTATAGTAGAGGGTAGAAAATGATTTTGATATGGATGAGACACAAAGGTGCCGGACCAAGTGCCCTGAATGTCAGCCCCGCTTCAGTCGCTGTAGATGTGTCACCTGTGTAGACCATGTTCCCCCTCTTGGACCCCAATTTCACTGTCTGTGAAATTTTGGAATAGAATGAGTGTTCCCATACTGGCAGCCAGCTTGTAGAATTCAGCCTCAGGATTTTTTTTTTTTTTTTTAAGTAAAGTGCCTACAAAACAACAAATGCCACACCAAACTTAGGGTTCACTCACGTCTGCAATTCATAGGCCTGGCTACGCCTGCTGCATTGCTCACTTTTATGGGCGTCTGAGATAGGGGCACTGTAGATGTGCCTAGAGGTTGCCTGGCTCTACTGGCATGCTCAGCTGGTTTATTATAGAACCTTGATGACCACAAGTACAAATAGGAGACAGCACTGTGGTTAAGGGTCAGGGATATGAACACTTTGCCCACATCTGCTTCCTTAGCGGCCCCCTAGTGGCACACTGCTAATCTGCCCTGATGCCTCAGTCTCTCATCTGCATAATAGATATATTCTTGTGAGCATCAAATGAGTCAGTACCTCTAAAGAGCTCAGAACACCTCCAGGCATGTCCTAAATCATCAGGAGTAGTCAGCTGCCAATGGGTTATTAGTGGAGCTTTTAATGAAACATTTACACAGTCTTGTGTGAAGACGTTGACCAACATTTGCAGGGTAAGATTGAGTGCTGGATATGATGAAATGAAAGAACAAGGGCCTGGAATAGATGACCATTCTGGAAAAGCTCTCGAAATTAGTATTTGAACAGATCTTTCAAATTCTTATTGTTGTCATTGTTGCAGTACAGGGGTTTCAACCCAAGGCCTTCACTCTGAGCTACAACCCTATCTCATTCTTTGTTTTTCTCTATTTTATATTTCGAGGCAGTTCTTGTGAGATTTCTAAGTTGCCTAAGCTGGCCTTGAACTTGTGGGTCTCCCACCTCAGCCTCCAGGAGTTTTGGTATTACACGTGTGCACTATCATGTCCAGGTTCAGATCGCTCTAATTTTCTAATGTCTCTTTCAGTCACTATGATAGGGAAAGACTGCCCAGTCCTGATTGGCCTGGTGGCAGCCATCATGCAAACCCCTGACCTACTGTTCTTCCCTGTACTGCAAGGGTCAGTTTTGTCTTTTTTGACTGCCCTTGCCTGAATCTACTGTGTTGGCCCTGGCTTTGAGTCTAAAGATCACCGGCCTTGGTCTCATGGAAGCCGCAGGTGGAGAAGGAGTACTCAAAGAGAAAACTCATTGAAAATAGCAAGCAGTTCTCTATCCATTGTTCATAGACGAAGTAAAAGAAGATAGGAGTAGGAAATCAGGGCGAGGTGGTGTGCACGGGCTCTCGCACTTTGTTGTGGCCCTCCCAGGCCTTGGCGATAAGCGCCTTTGAGTAGATTGCTGATCACACTCATCCACTCTACGCTCCAGACTCCACCAGACATATTTATAACTCTATTTACATGGCTAGACACATAGCGTGTGCAGAGCTGGAGAGCTGAACAACAGTCCTGGGAGAGCTGGAGAGCTGAACAACAGTCCTGGGAGAGCTGGAGGCCTGCTCTGGTCCTCTGAGGACAGCACCGACGGAGGATGGAGTAAGTGTCCTTTTATCACCTCTGGTCCTTCTGCAGAGCAACTGCTGGAAAGAATCCTAGACCCAATGACAGGCAAGTCATTAGCCTTTCACAGAGACCCATGGCAAAAGGAAATGAGGAAGAGACAGAGGGATGGAGTGAAGGGAGTGGTGACCCCCAGGTAGCCGGCTGCAGAGGCCCTGCCGCTCCCCGCCTGCTTCCTCCACATTGGCTCCTCGCAGGAAGGCAATGGCCACCTGGCTTCTGCCGGATGCTGAAGTTAGGACCTCAAGAAAGTGTGTGGAGCTTGGCGTTCTGGTGTCCTCTGGGGCTTCGGCAGTTATGAAGCTGGCTTGGCCTCTTCCAGTGGACTCTCCCAGTGTCCTGTGCTCCGTGGCCTCTGTGCTTGGTGTCTATGCAGGAGTGGGGGCCACCATGTCCCTTGCCTTATGCTTCACCTAGAGAGGTATTCCCTTAGCATGTGGGGCAGCACTGTCCTTTGTTGTTTGGCTCTGTCCCTCACAGGACAGGACATTTAGCTTCCCTGGCTTCTGCTCCTGCTCACTATGAGCTGGCAATGCTCTAGGAAATTTAGTCATGATGGCAAAGGCTCAAAACCAGTGATGCAGTAGGACTTTGGCCATTCATCCTCTTGTTCTTCCCAAGGGATGAGGAGGGGTTTCTTTGCAGGAAAGTCTGTGTGAAGACATTGGGTGACGGTGGGAAGGCTGGTCTCAGCTTTCACCTCACACTCTTGGCCCTGTGGCCTACTTTAGAGCTAACTCTTTTTTTCCTGCCCTCCTTTGAGTAGGAAACTCCATTAGAACACTGGAAATTTTCCCATCCCAGCCTCTCTGTGGGTCTATAAGTAGTGTAATTTGGGGTGTTAACAGACCACGTGGGGAAAGGCCTTAGTTTCTATGTAGCTCATCAAAGGCAGAGGTGCTGTCTAGATCTCCCGCTGTTTCTGAGTCTTCTTTTTCCTGCCCTGCAGAGAGAGCCGGATGCTGAGCTTTAGAATCTCAGTGCCACTGTGTCTGATGATGGCCAGCTTCCTCAGCAGCTTCCTGCCCCAGTCTGTTTCTGTACCCAGCATGTAGGAGAAGAGCCAGGGAACTCTGTTCCTGGAAAGGAGCCTTTACCACCCTGTCACAGTCACACTGAGGAAGGAGTCATTCAGAGAGACACCAGGACAGCTTCACAAATGGTGCAGAGGCTGCTACTCTTGGTTTAACTCAGACCTGAGCATTCTACTCTTCCCGGCAGTGTCCTCAGCAGCAGGGGAAGGCACAGTGTCTCACTCAGTTTAAAATTTATTTCTGAGTCCTAAAGTTCAATTCAAGGGCAAGTGTGGCGGATCTCACAGAGAATGCAAACCCTATGGGGTGAAAGGGAAGGAAGCATCTTCTGATCTCACTGGCTGCCCGGATGAGGCAGGGTGAGCAGGGCTGCAGGGTAACCAGAGAGCCCAGGTTAGAGGTCAGAGAGAGCTTTGGCAAGTCTATGCAAGGAGATCAATTCTGTGTGTGTCTGAGTTACTTTTCACTCATGGCTGCCACAAAATATCTGACACCCAAAATAGAGGAAACAAAGGTTTATTTAGCTCACAGTGGAAGTTTCAGTCCATACTTGGCTGACAGAGGGGCACACGCCAGAGGGCAGCAGTTCCTGGAGGTGGGAAATCAGCAAACAGCAAAGGGAGGAGCAGCACAGTTAGTGAGCCTCTCTCTCTTCCTTATTTTGTACCAGGCTATCTGCCCCAGGCTGGGTATAGCACTCACACCCATAACCCCAGAACTGGATCACGTTTAATCACAAACTTTAGAAGCCTATCGCAATGATTGCATGAGGCTGGCGGGGGGGGGGGGGCGAGGGATGACAACTAGATACAAACCATAATAACATGCCTGTGCTAGAAGTGGAAATCACAAGGGGACTTTTGTTCCAGTGAAGTTTTGGATGCCAGCTTTTAGGGAAAGAGAATGAGACCAACAGTACAGGACCAGGAGAAAAGGCAAAACAGAATATTTTCTCCTTCAGAGTTAGTTTGGGCCGGGTCCACTGGAGAGCTTTAGGGTACCCAAGTGCACTTCAATACATGGTCAAGCTTGAGATGAGATTTTGGGCTTCTGTAGCTCTGGAAGAGATGGGGCGAGGTTCTCTTCAGAGCCAGGATGCCCCTGCTTGGCCATGCAGGTATGCAGAGTAGGGTGATGTGGGTGGGTGCTGTGAGGGTCTTTGTGCACAGTGCAGGCATGGCCACGTCAACAGCAATGGCTGGTAGCGCTGCATTATAGTGGCTGGTCCAGAAGGGGGCCACAGGCCCTTTCTGGGGAGCTCTGAGCTAGGTATACTCATGATTCTCATCAACAATGTGAGGGCCACTGTCCTCATAGCAACCATCAGTGTTCTACACACATTGTGTCTCTGATCTCTCACGCCATCAAACATAGCCACTGCATCTCAATGCAAACAATGCTATTTATGCATAAGTTCCATTATCTTATTGATAACTTAAAATCCACAGAGCCCTTATCTCAGATAAGGAAAAATATGGGCATTCCCGGGAGAAAACCTTGAAAGCTGGCCATGGCTTGGAGGAGGTACAGCCCACAAATTAGTATTGGCTTGGTGTTGTCTCTCCTAGATGCAGAATCCTCTGCGTTCCAGCCTAACCTGCGTGGGTACTGTGCTGTCAGGATACAAGAAGCCCAAGCAAATGTGTGTGCTGTGGCCAACACTGTGTGTATGTCCTGAGTGTCCCATGTGTGTGGAGCCTGATGAGCTTCAGTGGGTTACCCAAGTTGTTGGTGATTGAAGGCATCTCTTGGGAGGACCCCATTCCAGTTATGCATTTCTCTAGTTCTTTTTCTTATTACAAATTTTAGGGATATGTTGATGTTGATGCTCTTTTCAATACCAGACTGACTAAGACATGGACGTTCACTATTCATTGTTTCCAAGAATACGCTCATGATCTTGTTTGGTGCCCTCTTCTCCTCAGGCTCCCAGGCCTCCTGAAGTCCCATGCTGTTCCATTCTCCTCCCTTTACGTGGCATCTGTGCTTCCCCCTGGTCCATTAGCCTATCACAGCTATGGTTCACATGTATAGGCTTCTACTTACCCTATCAAGCTGGTCTGTCTTATATCCCATTCCCCTAAGGCCCTACTTGCTGCTAATGTGGTGATATGTGACAATGTATTTGGATTTGAACAAGACCAGCTCCTAAATAAAATGCTCCTTGGGCCCCTGAGCAGGACTTTTGCCTCAGCTAACATTCTGAGAAACGTGGCTGTGGGAAAGAGATATGTAAATGTGGTTGCTCTGAAAATGTAAATAGGAAAGGCATGCATATAAGCATAAATTTATGTGGGGCAAACCACTGCACAAGAAGGGCAAAGGGGAAAACCAGATTATTTTGTGGGAAGGGTGGGAGGTAAAAGAGAACCCAGTGTGCAGATGGGGAGAGCATTGGGTGAACCCATACAGAGCAAGGAAAGAAAAGTAAAGAGAAGGCAGCAAGCATCAAGGCAGGTGACTGGACACACCACAGCTGTTGGCTTATGGATGAAATGTGTATAGGGAAAAGGATGATGATGGAATCAAAGAAAATTGTACTGTAGGGTGGCTGTGTGATCTTGGACAAATTATTTAACTTCTCTGAAGCTCTGTGTTATCTTGTATGTTAAAGGAATACTAATAATTGCTTAATGAGTTAATTAGGCAGTTGGATGAGGTGAAACATATGAAATACTTAGAATAGTAACTACCACATAGAAGCGACTCTTCTTACTTTCTCAAATTAAATTCGAGTCACAATTCCATTAGAGAAAGAGGAAAGGAGAGAGAGAGAGAGAGAGAGAGAGAGAGAGAGAGAGAGAGAGAGAGAGAGAGAGAGAGAGAGAGAGAGAGAGAGAGAGAGAGAGAGAGAGAGAGACAGCAAGGGAGAGAGAGAGAGGGAGGCAGGAAAGGAGGAAGGAAGAAGGTAGGTGGGAGGGAGGGAGGAAGGGGGAGGGAGAGAGAAAGACAGACAGACAGGCAGACTCACAGAGACAGGGAGAGACAGAGAGACAAAGAGAAATAGATACAGAAAACTAGTTAAAGAAACTCTGGATCTGAGAACAAGAAAGGAAGGTGGAACTTCCTTTAATAGTGCATACTATTAAGATATTGAGAGGAAAAATACCCAAAAAACTTCTGCCTGAATGTCACATTGTTTGCAGGAACTGCCATTAATGTCTTACTCCTTGGGAAAAGAGCGCAGTGGTTCTCAACCTTTCTAATGCTGTGACCCTGCAATACAGTTCCTCATGTTGTGGTGACTCCAAACCAAAAAATAATTTTGGTGGCTACTTCAAATTACTAATTCCCGTAAATAACATTTCACCATGGCATAGCATAGGTTTAAATATGTATTGCCGATGGCTTTAGGGGATCCCTGTGTTTTGGTCGTTCGACCCCCTCTGGGGTCACGACCCACAGGTTGAGAACCACTGGCTTAGATGGATTTGGAGGGAAGCAGGGTGTCTCTAAGGGAGCCAGTGTCAAGGCTAAGAAAGGCAGAGACCTGCAAGGGTTAGCTGCGCAAAGCAAGGATGGGACCCAGTGCATTTCAAATCCTGCCTGTGCTCAGTTGCTGTGTGGCCTAAGTGTCACCTGATTACCTAACCTAGTCTCAGTTGGCATAGTTGACAGCTAGTCCCTCTAGAGTACGTGGGAACATGTGCCGTATCATCACACGTGGCCTGGAACACACACCAAATCGTAAAAGTATGAGCCATTGTCATGGTGCTGCACAGGGCACCCAATCAGCCCTGGATCTTGTGTCACTCTCTCTTCAGCTACATACCAGGTCACAGAATAACTTGTCCATGTTATCTTCCAGGCAAGTGTAGGCCTGCTAAAGACTCACTAAAGAGAAATTCTGGAAGGAAAGCTTGGAGTAGAAAAGAGAAGGCTTTTGTACACCACGGTTTGTCCTGCATGGGTCACTGCATGAGTGTGCCATGAAAAATACCAGAGATGCTGCAGGATCAGGCCGGCCGCAATCTTGTGTGAAAAGAAAGCAGTAAATCAGTGATGTCCAGGAGAGGCCTGAGGGAAAGACCAGGGATGTTTGCAAAGGAGATAAGGGATGTATCTGCAGAAGGACCATGTGGGCAGAGCCTTGATGTGCAGGCAAGAGCCACCCGTGCAAAGTCCAGGGCAAGAGGCCACTGCGCACCCATGAGCTCCGAGGCAGGAGAGACCTTGGCATGATGGGTGCTCGTCTGAGACCAACCTGCCACTGTAAGTAGGTGGAAGAGGAGAAGTACTGAGGAGGCAGCTAGAAACCAGACCATGTCAGGCTCCATGGGAAATGTTAAGAGTTATGGATTTATTTCTAAGAACCATAGGAAGCTAAGCAAATACTACCAGGCAAAGAAGGTCCGTTCTGTTTAGCTTTATGTACATACCCAGATATTCTTTTGGTAAGCTTTGGAGGGCTGCCATGGAAGGGTCACCCAGTTAAGGTGTTATATAGGGGTGAGAGGGCAGCAGCTTTAGTTCTGGTGCCCTAGTGCTGTTCTCTCCAGTCCCTGGCACTGCACCATGTGGTCAGGGAGGCAGGAGGTTCCCATGCCCAGCACAAGATCTAGATGGCCCACTCTAGCAGGTGGCAGAGTCCAGATGGAGGGCAGAGACAGGTTGATCTTCACTGAGATGCCTTCCTTCCTCTACTAAGAAGAGCTTTAAAATCATCCCAGAGGACATTTTGGATGTGGGAAGGTATAATCATCTCCAGGGCATCTGGTAGTTATTGCAAAAACTTCCTTAGTAGCAATTGAAAAGGTTGAATCACCTGATTTAACCATTTCTTTCTTTCTTTCTTTCTTTCTTTCTTTCTTTCTTTCTTTCTTTCTTTCTTTCTTTCTTTCTTTCTTTCTTTCTTTCTTTCCTTCTTTCTTTCTTTCTTTTTTTCTTCCTTCCTTTATTTCTTTCTTTCTTTGTTTCCTTCACTTTTAAAAATTTGGTACAGGGTCTTGTTATAGTTTGTATCCAGTTGTTCCCACAAAGCCTCATGCAGTCGTGGGGTGGCTTCTGGAGTTTGTGACTGCTTCATGATCGAGTACTGGAATTGCAGATGTGAGTGCTGCACCCTGCCTCTGAGGGGGTAATTTGCCTTACAATGTGAGGAGGGGAGAGAGGCTAGCTAGCTGTCTGAGCTGCTGCCACCCGCTTTGCTCTCTGCTCTTTGCCACCACCATGAAAGCTTTCTCTGTGCCATGTGCCACTGCCTCAGAACTAGCTGAGTATGGACTGAAACCTCCACTATTAGCTAAATAAATCTTTCCTTCCTTCATTTTGGTGTCAGGTATTTGTTCCAGCAATGAGAGAAGATTAAACAAGGGAGATCTCCACTTCTTTTGGCAGATAATAAGAGCTATCCAAATTTATTGAATGACTTCTGTGTTACAGGCACAGTGATGCAGTGCCTTATTCATGCCATTTTATTTGTTCATCACTACACTCTTCCAAAATATGTATTACTAAATCCCTTTCATAGACCAGAAAGCTAAGGACTAGAGAAATCTAACAACTTTATGGCACTCCTCCTTATTATAAAGCAACTCAGTGGCTGAGCTGCTTCCCCAAGTCTCCCTGCCTTACTGTTTTCCATACGAAGAGACAATGAGATTAAGGTGCTTGGAGGAACTAGACCCTGGAAGCCAGGCGAGATGAAAAACAAATGGTAACAGAAAAGGAAATAGCTGAAATTCATTTTCATCACGTTTGATTTGACCATTATTCCCAGAACATTTCATTATATAATCAATACAAAGTTATCAATAAGATACTTTGCATTCTTTTTTCATACTGACTCTTCAAATCCAGTGTATAATTTGTATACTTGTGATGCCTTCCAATTCGGCTGAATCATATTTCTCATGCTCTGCCATGACGAGTACCCCATAGGGCAGTGCAGACTTGACTTATAACTCATTAAAGCAATATTATTGACTTCTAGCAGTTGTGAAAATTAGGTAAGAGAACAAATACAAATGCCTAAAGCTCCTGGCAGGCCCTTTGTAAATTGTTGCTCTAGTTCCTTCCCTTTAACCCCCAAATATTGGAGATACCTGCTAGAAATCTAGTCTTTCAGTTTCTCCCCAGTTCAGGCAACTTAATCCAGAGGATTTACAAATTTATTTCCATACTGCTTTGTTATGCATCATACGGTTACAGCCCAGTATTCTTCCTCATCTAATTGTGTTCTGTAGATTATAATTCAGAAGTGGACTTGCCCTTGTGAATCCCAAGCAGAGGTGGTCCTAAAGCACTCCAGTGGCAGGGTGAGCCCCGCCAGGGAACACAGGCAGGTTCATGCACCAGAGAGGCACAGGGACAGAACCACTGGGTCCCATGAGTAGCAAAGGCAGAGCTGATTGGTTGGGTGGATATTATTGATGGAAGCATTGGAAAGAGCAGTTGATTTTTTTTTTTTTTTTTTTTAAGGAGGGAAATCTGGCTCCTAAGTGGAAGATACAACGGATAGGTAAGAATCGTTTCTCTACTGCATGATTAATTCTTCAAAATGGTAACGTAAGATCTAAACAGGCTTTGGCTAGAACATGTTTTCTTTGATCTGTTTAAATTTCCATGTATCCGTCTGATTCCCTTCCTTCTCTTCTCCTCCCCTTCTCTCTTTCCTCCTTCCTTCCTCCCTCCCTTCCTCTCTTCCTTCCTAATCCACTCCTTTGGAACTGCCTCTACTTCATCCGTGAGCTGATTTCACGATAAAGCAGAAATGCCAATCAGTGGTTTGGCCACCGGTGGGAGATCATCCCCGTCTGCATTAGCCTGCTGGGCTGACTTCCAGAACATCGTCTCCTACACATGAATTATTACAGAAACATTACTGCTGTCAGCATATTGTACTGCCTACAACTTCCTATTATTATTTTTCTTTTGGTGGACAGCACTGAAATTTTAAACAGCTCAATCTTGCTTAAGTGATGTGCCTTTGGTGGCTCTAGAAACAGCTTTTTGCCTCATCAGTGAGAACCCACCCATGGCAGTGGTTGGGCTTAGACAGCAGGGTGTGAGGTGGTGTCTGATACAAACGGGGATGAGAGACAGCTTTGATTTGTTTTCCCCTCTCTGATTTCACCCACTTCCCAGCATTGTTTCTCTTCTCCTTTATCGTCAAGGCGAAGGAGG
Organism: Myocastor coypus; assembly: GCA_004027025.1. Lineage (NCBI taxonomy): Eukaryota > Metazoa > Chordata > Mammalia > Rodentia > Myocastoridae > Myocastor > Myocastor coypus. Next base: position 54,062 of record PVJA010000544.1, on the reverse strand, counting down.
CCTCTGAGCTCTGGAAGTTTGGGTAACTGAGGAGAAGGCGCTGGGGATAAATCAGCCTGACACCAGCAGGGTCGCAGAGCATCGCTTGAGGTCTTTTCTCACCAAAGGATGCATGTTTCACACAGCACTCACTGCAGCCTGGCTGTCTCTGTGATTCATTTGGACCCTACACTAGGATGGGGATAATAGATCTAGCTGGAACCCAAGAACAGAATTAGGTGGCTTGTTGTTTCTCTTAAAACTCTGTCACAAAGTGGGTCATTTGTCATTCTATGATCTAGTGACATATGGGGGGATAGGTTATGGGGAGCATAGGAGCAGAGCGGTGTGTGCTCAGGAGATGATGTTTGGAAGGAGAAGGCTTGTGAGGCCATGGCCAGAATCAGGTGATGCCTGACTGAGAGGTGTGGCAGAAGGCTCACCAGCCTCTCTGGGGAGAATGGATGCATGAAAGGTGTAAGGAGGGGGACGTTTCAAACCACATCGATCAGCAAATGTACTAAAACTGGGCAATAGAAGAAGAAAGGAAAAGCAAGGGCATGGATGTGTGGCCCCACTAAGGACTCCGTTGCTGAGGCATCGCTGGCCCTGCTTCTGGGCTCTTTGTTGTCTGTCTGTGTGGGCAGAGCCAGAGCAAGGCGGTGGAGGCCAAGGTCGAGGTGAGAATCAGCCTCAGGCAGCCTTGAGGAGGTGGAAGAGAAGTTGTTCTTGACACAGGTGTTTGTTTCTCTGTGTTCTGTTGTGACCATGCCGCTGAGAGCTCCGGGTATTATTAGCATTTGACAAATTCCGAGGATCCATTACCCTTCTGCATTTCTTTTCAGCATCCCACACATTGAATATTTTATCACGAAGTTGCTTAGAAAACTATTTGGGCTGCCAAAGCAGTTTTAGAATGTCAGCCGCCTCCTGACACAGACTTGATCTAAGAGTCTCAGGCCTCACTGGCTTCCCCCTACTTTACTTGCCTCTCCTGGTGAAGGATCCCACTTGTACGCAGCAGACACTTTTGGGAGTATTAGAGGCAGGACCTAAAGGTCCTGCATGAGTGGGAGTGGAAAGGGTTCACTTTGTACCATGTTGGATCAGGGCCCAAGCGGCAGCGACTCCTGTCTTTCCACAGACTCTCTTCTTCAGGGAGAACCTTGGATCCCATGACCTAGGAAGCTCCAAACTGGGCAGCAACTCACTCTCAGAGCCTGGGCTTTCTTGGACTTGAACTACACATTTCTTCTGGAAGCTTTCACTGGGAGAATGGGCCGAGGATGGGGAGGTTGAGACTTCTCTATTGGCTTGGTCTCTTGCCATCAAGTCCAAGGAGAACCACTGCAGCTCACTGTCTTTGATAATTGTTCTAATTCTAACTCTGGGTAGTTTTGTTTTCTATTTCAAAGCATAAGAGCATTTGGTAGTTTATGCTTTGGTGACCCCAAAGTCTGTATCTGTGTCTCTAGAAGGCAGAGCCTGAGGGGCAGACACAGGACAAGTGCTTTTCTCTCTGCGTGTGGGAAAAGCCACCCTCATGAAGTAGGACTGGTGCAACAACGGGAGCAATGCAGAGCGGGAAGAAAATCAAACACCAGGCTGTGTGCTGTGAACTTTACCACAGTTTCAGCAAGAGGCAGCTACGTGTGTCAACTCAAGACCTAAAAAGTGTAGGACAGAATGTACAGTTTTACAACATTCACTGCTTCCTGATGATGATGACATCAGGAGCCCTGTTTCATACAGAACACACAAAGGTGACGGTGACAGCAGCTGAAGTCAAGGATGCCAGCTTCAGAGTGACTTGCTCAGCTACCCTGTCATATCAGATTGGCCTTTAGTACACTTGCATGTTCAACGTTCCTTGGATGTGTATCACAGGTAACAGCAGCCATGGCAGAGGATGCTGGTCCCCACCAAATCTAGGTTTTTCAAAATGAAAGTGCTCTGGAATTTTAGGCCTTACCTGAGGGGAAGGTCTAAATTTTAGTTAGGCACAGATGGGTTGAAAATACTCTGTGGTGGGTGATTCTGACCATGAGTGAAGACTGGAAGTCACTGTTCAGACTTTTCGGCCTCTGTGTAATAAAGGAGGTAAAGGTAGGGTAGTGAAGGCAGGGTAGGCAGCAGCATCTTCCTTGTGATGGTCAATAAGGGCCCCCAGATCTGTTTGCCCAATTTCACAGCCTTTCTCTTCATCTCTGGTGGCTGAATTTGAGTACTACTGGAGTGTGTGTGTGTGTGTGTGTGTGTGTGTGTGTGTGTGTGTGTGTACAAGACTGTGAGTATACAGTGGGTGTGCAGTATTCTGTTACTCATGAAGATGACAGCATATTGACTGTGCCCTGGCTGAAGTTAGGAACGGAATGGCAGCAGATCTGTCAAAAGGCACCAGTTCTCAAGCATAAGTCCTTGAGGGCACAAGAACAGCGACCTTGTCAGTCTGTGTCAGAGCTGAGGCTTAAGGAGCTTAGTGCTCAGTCTCTCAGGGACCCAGCTGCGCTCAGAGCCCTCATCAGGAGCTGAAGATGTCCTCTGGAAGCAACCTTTCCCACCCCAAAGGACCTCTCCACTGCAGTGGATTGAGTGTGAGCCTGAGATAATGCCGAGTGCAAACTTCCAAGAACTGGCTAACTCTATGCTGGTGTGTGTGTGTGTGTGTGTGTGTGTGTGTGTGTGTGTGCTGATTTCCACCTTCTCTAGACCAGCAACAGACGGAAGGTTTTCTCTGTCTTCATTCTCAGTGCCTCCTTGGATTACTTGGGTTTTGTTTATCTCATCACTGTTCTGTTTGGATAAAGTGGCGGACCTTGAAATGGCTCAGGAAGAATAAATAGGGTGTGTTGGACTTGATGGAATATCACAAAATATTTCTGTTCACATAGGGCTTCATTATTCTTAGGGCTATGCCTGGATAACAGCGTGTACAACCCTTCTGACCTTGTGTGTGAAGTCCTATGACAATGTTTCTAATATTTAATAAATGTTACCCAAACCCAGTGTTGTTTTCTATGAAGAATGGATTACAAAGAATATCTTGAACGCCTGAGCAACACATTCCCGTCTGATGTCACAAGCTGTTCCCGGAGCAGATTCCTTGTGGCAGAGATGATGTTAAAACAATGGGCTTCATTCTCATCAGGTGCACTTGTGCATCAGAAAGACTATGGGTGCTGGAGTGTGTGTGTGCGTGCGTGTGTGTGCGTGCACTCACGCGCACATGAGCATCATGCTCATCTCCAGAAAACAAGTGAAGATCTCACAGCTGTTTAAACTCTTCCCAAATGGCAGAAATTCCAACCACCTGCCTGGTCGCTCCCAGCAACTAACTTCTTACTGCAATAAACATTAGAAGTAGAATATATCACATTATTTTATATATGAGGAAACTGAGAACATAGAAACTGATGTCTGGGTAGAGATGGAGCTAGGATTTGACCTTTACTTTTCTTTAGAAGCAAGTTTTTTTTTCACATCAAGCTTTAGCCCAGATGGAGCAACCTAGCAACTTAGGAATTTGCTATCTCCAAATAAATTTAAAAAAATAATTCAATCTCCAGTATAAGCAGAAAATGAAAAGAAAGAATGAACAAAAGAGGTTTAAGGTTTTAATTCTCTCTACTAGGAAATATACTTTATAAATGAAAATTTCTCAATTATCTGAACATGAGTTTGATGTGTGACTATACAATCTTAGCAGTCTTGATACTATCATATAAAACATGGGCAATCAGTCTAAAAGCTGAATTCTGTCCTCAGTTTTACCAAGGAGAAAATGTGAATTATCAACATGAATAGACTTGATTTGATGCTTGCTCTTGAGGAAATACTAGACAATATTATTATGCAGATAACGAACATGTGAGACAAAAAACAGAAGTGATCAGAGAAGCATCCTTGGCCTCCTCAGAGCTAGTCATGCCAAATAACTTCAGGTTTTTTCTAACATGTTGGACTGAACTGACAGACTGAGAAGTGCAGAGGAAGTGGGTAGTTTTAAATAATGAGAACAGTGATGTAGTAAAGCCTATTTCTCCAAGTGCCCTCTGGAAAGACTTGGAGGATACAGGCTGTGCGTGTTTGCAGCTGCTAGGATAATGTCATTCAAAGCAGCCTCTTAAGTGACATCAGCATAGAGTTAGGTGTCTGGTATCTGCTTACAGGGCTTTTCTCCTGTCCTTGTCAAGTATTTATCAAAGACCTGAATGAAACACTGGCTGTGCCCTGATCAAATTTGGATGACACAGAGCGAAGGTCAGCTGATGACAGCCAATCTAAGTGGATCTCAAATAAACTGCTCCCTGGGAAGATGTATCATAACCAACAAGGTACATTCAATAAGATAAAAGTAGAGCCTTGGCTTTAAGCTAGAATGGCAAGTTGGTTGCATGAGTAAAAGCTAGGAGAAAAGTAGTCTGAGCCTAGTCCACAGGAGATGTCTGAGTGGGTTTTAGCTAACAATAGTCTCTACCAGGTAAATAAAAAGTACATCATCTATCTATCTATCTATCTATCTATCTATCTATCTATCTATCTATCTATCTACCTACCTATCTGAGACTTATCTATCCATCCATGCATCCCTTCATGTACAAACCTGTCAGACCCTATCCATAGTGAGCTACCTCTAAGTCCCTCAGAACACTGCAGTCAGTTCTTGGCTCCATGCCTGATCCTGGTCTCTAGGACTGGAGGTCACAGTAAAAAGTGACTGGATATTTTGTCACCTGAAGACAGACAGAGAAGACTGGCAATGTATTTGAGGAACACATTTTTCAAAGTAATAATAATTGGCATCAGACATTTAAAAGAGTCTCCTGGAATTGGATTATTCTGTTACATTCTGGAGTATAGCACCAGAGTGGTAATCAATGGTGTGATGGAGACAGCTACTGATCTAACAGGAAGACAAGTTTATGAAGTAAGGAGAGGCATCTACAGATGGAGGCAGGGACCTCTGTCTTGCCAGTGCCCCCCACCATGGGTAAATTTAAAGGCTAAGTGACCATCCAAGGACCTGGATGAGATAATTCCAGCATAGAGTAGCTGGAGGGCCCACGGGATCTCCACAGCTGCTTCCACCTCTGAGAGCCTGATTCTCTTCTCTGATCTTACCGCTCAGCCTGGGTGACAGTAGGCACCCCTCCCTTCTGGGGACTTAGCAGGAAAGGGTAGGGGAAGGAAAGTGAATGGATTTCAGCAGGATTGGGGTTGTGGGGAAAGCTCTGTTTGTCCCAGCATCTTAGCTCAGAGACATATGGAAAGCAACTATCTCTGCAGACAACCAGGAGAGATTTCTGAACTTCAAATGAAAAGGAGACTGGCCACTCCTTTGAAGTACATGTATCAAAGCTCTCATAAGAGCTAATAAAATTGTTATGTTGGGTTCATATCTCCTGAGAACATCAAGTCAAGTCCTCTAGGATGGGGAGACTGTTGCATAACTATTCTTATGGTTTTTATTCCTTTAGAGTGATTCCCTAATTAATTCACACAAAATTATTTTGAACTAATTGCTGAGTTCAAATTAAATCTTAATTGATCTGTTCATATTTTGCTTGCAGCAGAGATTTCAAGGGGTGGCTAAAATCAGAACATGAGACACATCAGAGCTCCCTGAGCCAGTGCCTGTGCTCTTGGTAGTCCCTGCTGTCTGAAGCACCTAACAACAGTAACAGCATATTTTTTCATTTGTGAAGGGTTAAAATTTCCAGATTGATTTTCCACAGATGAGAGCAGGCCACTCCTAGGAGCCCCCATTATGCTGACCACTGGTTCCTAGAATAAGGGTCACTATGATGTGGAAGATTAACAGGCTGGCAATGTCACCTGCGCAGCCAGAACCAGTGGCGGCTAAGCTTGCACCTGGCACTCTTGACCAGGGGGAGTTTGTAGAAGAATGAGAAAACTAGAAAACCTAAAGGGTATGTGGCAGGTATCATTCAAGGAGGTGCATGTTACTATCCATGATTCCCAGCTGAAGATTCCAAAGAAAAATTAGATCCAGTGGTTGTTTCAAGTCACAAACTGAACGGCAGTACTGGGATTTGGCTCTAAGCAGCATGATGGGCTTTCACCACATCTCATTGCCTCTCAGGCTGTATGTTTTCAGCCCATAAAGGGATGGCCAATGGGAGTCTTCACAGCTTGGGGTGGAGGCACTCACCTGTGAAGATGTCTCTGACACTAAGAGGACATCTGCCTGTTGTGGCTCCCCAAGGAGAGGAGGTGTGGCTTGCAACCAGGCAAAAGAGGATTGAAAGCCAGCAGAGCATGAGGAGGGAAAGAGCTCACCGGAAGGGCAGGAAGGTGCTTCCTGCAGTGGGAGCCCTGGAGAAAGGCAGTGTGGAAGGCATCAGGGAGAGACTGGCATGTGGCAGGCAGCAACGGGGTGGAGACTGGGACGACACCCTCCTCCTCCTCTGAACCACTCAGCCAAACTCTGAGTGGCACAGGGCTCCCTGCCCTGATGTGCCAGGCCACTTTTCCAGCAACTTTTATTAGTTGAGGCAGAAGGGGGAAAAAAGGGGAAGACAGTGTTGAATGGGATGTTATGAGAAGGGGCGGGGAACGCAGTAGGTCCTGCTCTTTCCTCAAAGCAAAGGAGCCACCCTTGGTTCTATTTGTAATGCACGGGAACATTTCAGCTTACCATATTTGGCTACTTTTTATACCTAAGAATTCAGCTATTTGTGTATCTTCTTGGATAAAGTAGAAATGCAGTTTCTGTTCTGTACAGGACAGGCCTATATTTAGGAAAACTCCAGGAAATGTGAATCCTCATGAACATGTCTCCTTGTGGTTGGTGAGCATTAGAATTATCCGAGGAGCAGCCGGTGTGTAACACTTCAAATTCTGATCTTGGAGCTTGGCATGGGCACTGGGATCACCTTTCCCTTTGTCTGCTGGTATAGCTGCCACTGCACATGCTGGACCACATTTTGAGTAACAAGGCATCAGTCAGCTCTGCAGGAAGGGGACTGCCTTCCCACATGTCACTGTCATCACAGTTGGGAAGTCTGTCCCTCTGGTTCAAAAGCACCCAGAATTTGCCCTTTTCATTCTGCTAGCAGCACGGGGACTAAATAGTGGGCATGCCTCCTCTTTATGTCAGTCCTTTGAAACTCTGATATTTCCTAAGTACTCACAGAGCCATCTGAAGCAGGAACAATGCCATTCTTGACAGGCTGGAAGGGGCTGGCTCCTCAGTTGCCTGGTAAGCTGGATGGATGACATTCTAAATGACTGATTGGAAGGTCTAATGTAACACTCGATGTTTCTCAGGGCTAGTGTGGGTGGAAATAACCATGAGAGTAGGGAGTTTGGAAGCATCTCTGAGCCGGGTCGGGCTTGGGTGACATGTGATTCTCCCATGGGCTTCAGCTTCTCTCCTAAGCCACCTCCATGCTGCTTCGGGGGAAATACGCACAACTGTGCACATCTGTCTCCTAAGCTATTCCTTGTGCTTAGCTGCCCACGAGTCAGAGTGGATTCTGCTTGGCAGATCCTATGGACTAGCACATTCTGCATGAAGCATTCCCAGCCAGGTTCAGTTCCAGAGAGAGCTGTGAGCTAAGCTCTGTCCTGGGCTAACTTGGAGCAGAGGTGAAGGCAGTGGTCCCTGCTGCTCCCCAAGCTTCCTCCTTGTGAGAAAGTGGCACTGTGCTGTGTTTGGCCTCCCATCTCCATAGTCCTGGTCACCAGGATCTCCCCTTAGTGCCAGGAAACTACAGCTGCCCTTCCAGGGCTCACTCAGACCCTCCGCGGTCACTCTCTGCAGTGGGCTCCTGTGACATAAGCATGATAGGTTCTGATAAAAGAGATGCCCTTTGCTTTCTTGAAAGACAGGGGCTCTTGATGAAGCTTTTCCAGTGTCCGCAGTGCACAAGAGCTGGGGTAGACTGCAGGACGCCTGTCCCTAGGGAGCCCCTGTCTCTGTGGCTGCTTCTCCTTTGCTTCCACACCTTTATAGCATAAGGAGCTGCGCTGCCTTTAGCAGCTCTCTCGTGGTGCCTGTAACCCTCCCTTCAATCCTCCAAATGTATCACAATGAAGAAACTCTGGCCTAAGAGCAGGAGAGACAAGGATTCTTGACCAGATTGGGCTAGCTGTGAGGTTTCAGGTAAATAAGTTACTGAATTCTTTTTTTTTTTTTTTTTTTTTAATTTACTTGTTTATTTATTTTTTATTATGGCCAGCTCAGCCTGCCCTGGGGGCTGGGCTGGCACAGCATGTGGTGCCGGGGATTGAACTGCAGTCCCTGCAGCCGCCTAAACTTTCCTAAGCATGCGCTTTAGACCACTGAGCCATCCCTCCAGCCCCAAGTTACTGAATTCTTGATGACTCAGCTTTTCTTCTTACGAATTTGGATGTATTAGTCTTGTTCATTCAACAGCACACTAATTTAATGGATTGTTTCAATCTTCCAAAGAGTTGTTTAGTAGTGCTTTGTAACAAGCACGAAGGGAGGGAAAAATAACACTGAAAGCGTTCCTCAAATACTCTTTTCTACTCAAGCTACGCCAGAACCAGCGATATTAACATCACTCGGAAGCTTGTTAGAAATGCAGAATCTCAGGCCCCCTCCAGATGATGAATCAGAACTGCATTTTAACAAGATCCCCTGGGTGACTCGTGTGCCTGTTACTGTTTGAGAAGTACCAACTCCGTGGGTAATACTGCTTCCCCTGCTTTCACTCACATCGTCTTGAGACAACGTTCTTTCCCTTAAGGAGCTCATAATTGAGGATTCTGACAAATCCCTCCTCTACAAAGCTGTCAGTGACTTTATAGAGATGGGAACAGGAGACTATGGAAATTTAGACCAGCAGATGAGTGACTGAGCTGCTCACTGGAGAAACCCTTGAATATTTGCTGTGTGCTGGGCACACTTCTGCATGCTGGTGAGATGCAAATAAGCCCAAAGGGAAATTCTGTTTTCATGGAAGCTATTTTGTAGTGGAGGAGACGGGTAACAAACAACTCTAAGAATGTATATTTCCAGGAAGCAATATGCACTGTGAAGGCACCAACACCATGATGAGAGAGCACCTGGGAGCAGCTTTCATTAGGTTGCCTTAGATGGGCCCCTGTGGAAGAGCTCTGAGATCTATTTGCATGACAGAGACAGCCATGGGAAAGCCTGATTACAAGCATTGGAAAGGGAGGGCTGGGGGGAAGGTGGAGATTAAGTCTGTCCTCTACTTTGGTAGTAGGGACTCAGGTCAGGCACTGGGGCTGAGCAGACCATGCAGAGTATTAACTGAATTTTACTTGGTGTTTAGCTGTGATAATTTGTACTGATCTATAAGAGTAATTAAGTTTAGATCTGAGAGTCCCAACTGAAGAGGAAAAAAAACCTGTCAGCGGGAGGTTGGGCAGGGGCTCCTTGTAGTAGTGCAAGTGAGTGCTAACGATGACTTGGTTCAGATGGTGAGTCCAGACATGGAGAAAGATGGGCCTGTTTAGGGCAAATTTTTCAAAGTGGCTTAAAAAGAGCCCATCAAGGTCTTTTAGAGGAGGTCATGAGGTGGGCTGTGAAGAAAGCAGAAACTCACTAGGCAGATACTAAAACTTCTAGGTTTAGAAGACTAGTCACATATTTCTGATGGTGTAAGCTTGTTTCATAGTATTCTTCTGAAATAAACAAGGTCTGAGAACCCTCTAAAGCAGGTACCTCCCAGGCGTGCAGTCCTTTTCATTTATTGGGCAGCTCTATAAATTCTGGCAGATTCCTGACCTCTCCCAATGCTCACACTTCAGTGGCCAAGTTGTGTGGAAGGCCCTCTTTCTCCTTTTCATAGAGCGGACATTAGTTCTGACCTGCTCATTCACAGTGACGCCTAAGGAAGAGACCATTGAGGTCTTCTGAACAACGTGTCCAGCCCTCAGCTCCAGAGCAGCCCGAGAATCCATCCAAGCAGGGAAACAAATGTGAATGTCACCAGCTCAGCAGCTGAGCAGCTGCGGATGCTCCCATTATGTCAGTCACCATCAGCAGCTTACTGTAACTGGTGGACTGTCATCTCCTGGAGATTAATTGTGGAAATCTGTGTATGTATTAATGGATCATTTACTCAGATTGATCTTTCACTCATTGATCTTCACTGCCTGCCCATGGCCAGGTAGCTATCATTCTCTTGATCTCTTTGCAGCCAATCTGCTCTCAAAGACTCTCCTGAGATTTCTCAACGAGTCTAGTAGCTCCCATGCAGGTTGTGAACCTGCAAACCATATCTGCAGCCGGTCCTGTCCCGTATACAGCAAGAGCACTCTGCAGTGCTTTACTCTTCTATAATTTGCTTTTAAATACTGTAAGTTCGAGTTCAAAATCTGCAGTCACAGCACTATTGTCAGACTATGATATGGATCTTCACCGTGGCCCTTGAAATCTGAGCTTCTCTCTCATGTTTCTGTGTTCCCTATGTGAAGTCTTGTATCAGACCAGCTAGAGAATTTGAGACCAATAGCACCTTTCAAGTGGTTCATTCTTACGCATCTGTTGTGGGTTGAATTGTGTCCCCTCAACATTCCCACACTGCAGCCTTAAATTCCAATAACTTGGAATACAGCCATATTTGGATTGGCCTTCAAATAGGTAGTTAAATTAAAATGAGCTGGTATGGGTGGGCTCAAATGTGAAACGCAGGTGTCCTAGTAAGGAAAGGACAGGCTGCAGTTGTCCCTCAAAGACAACTTTCAAGGAAAGACATTGGAGTGACCCACCACAGGCAGAGGGCATGCGTCTCTGAAGATGCAAACCCTGCCAACACCTTGGACTCTTAGCCTCCAATATGATGAGAAAATAAACTCATTATGTAAGGTACTAAAGCCTATGCTACTTTGAGAAAGCAGCCAGATCAGGCTAGTGCACCATCCTTCAGGTTTCACCAGAAACACGTTTTCTGAGAGGATTTCTTTAGCTTGCAGCTTAGCGGAGGTCTTCCTGCTGTCTGCTCCCACTATACTGTCTTTTGCTGCTCTAGCATTTGTTACACTATATTTACTTTTTGAATTGCTCATTTTGAAGATTTTTCTCAGTTCTACCATGCCAGCCTGTCTTTGTTGTTTGCTATCTTATTAAGTACTCGTTGCTATAACAAATCAACCTCTACATCTTAGTAACTTAGCAGGATGAAAGGATCTCTCTCCATATCATAGTCTAGGGTGGGCTCAGGGTTCAAGGACCCAAGATTCTCTGTAGGTACTACATCTTCCTCTGCTTCTCTGAAGGGATCCTAGTGGAGCTGGTAAATGCACCAAGAACAAGGCATCATCAGAAACAGATTTTCATGACCCAGATCTCACTGGGGTATTCACTGGTCAGAACCCAAACCATGCGATCCCTCCTAATTGTAAGGAAGGCTGACAGATACAGCCTAGCTATAGGCACAGGAAGCAGAGAAAGCAGAGGTATTGGTGAACACTGGCAATTTCTACTACAACTGCTGTATCTCCAGCACCAATCGTAGTGCTTCACTCTTGGTAGGGGGCTTCATAAATATTTTAATTCATTCATTAACTTTCACAGGTCACACATTGATTCTTAGGTCAAACTGGGGTGTTTGAAATCATCATCCCTACTTCTCTATGAAAAGACTTTCATTAAATAATTTTATCTTATTTGTGCACATTTCGAAGACATGATCTCCCAGACTCTAACATCTCTCTGCAAGAAACAATACCAACCAATACAGTTATTCCATTTCTAACATCTGAGTAAAACTAGACAGCTCAATCTGTGTTTTCCCATCTTTCTATAATTATTTTCCACTGTCAGATTCTGAGCTCCTGAAGAAAAAGCATTAAACATCTGGGTATTCAGCCTTCAGCCTGTGCCTGGTGCGTCTTTAACTTTCTTTCAGCCAGCATTTAATGAGCACTTAGTATGTGCTGTGCAAAAACTTTACATCCATGAACTCATTGAATCATCTCATGAAGTAGCAACAATGACTACCTTTTTTGTACGTTTTGAAACCCAGCCCTCAGAGAGCTCGAGATGGCTTGCCTAGGGTAGCAGAAAGTAAGTAGTCAAAATAAGATGCAAAGTGAGGATTTAAAAACCACTGTTAACCACTATGCCAAGAGGACTTCTGGCCTATGCTCTTTAAATAGAAAGGAAGTTGGTGATGGGCAGCAGAGCTGGGTTGGTGGATGCTGTGAAGCAGCTGAAGCTGCACATTGTGGCCATCCTTTACAACCACGTCAGTTCCTTGATATTAAGGGATGTCTTGTACCTCAGCGAGCACACAGTACTGAACCCTTTGTACAGAAGCTTCTCCATGATTGAGTCTCCATTATGTAGGAGGCCAATTGTTCAGCACCAGGAAGGAGGGTCTTGTGGCCTCTACCAGACAGCACAGCCTTCCACAAGTACCCAGCCTCACCTGTCCTTACCCTGCCCAACCATTCCACCCAGGGTTCTTCCTCTTGGCTTCTACTGTCCTTCTGGCCTGAGAGACTCTTGTTTTTGTCTGAGAGCTTGATGAAGGAGGTTGGAGGAAGGAAATGCAGGTTTTGGATGGGATTCCCACCTACGGATAAGAAAGGAAAAATTGAGGAGAAAAATTCCTACCCAAATCTCAGGAAATTGATGGGTGCCTCTTTCTTTTAGCACTTTCTTATTCCTTTCTTGTGAACCAAACTTCTTCAGATTCCAAGAGCCCTGACCTTCCGGGCTATGGAGCCCAGAAGTAGCTGTGCAGTGCCAGGGTCACTGTTACAGTTCCGGGGAAGCAGAAGCTGAGACTAACTCCTGATTTTTTATTTTTTGCAGTGACCTCATAAGCTGGCCTGGAATGAAAGAATTTATGTGGATACCTGTAAACTTCCCTTAATTCATTACTTGAACTTTCTCTCTTGTAGTTTTGTTTTTAACTATTCTTCCCATTGTTAGAACAAAATACACAATACCCAGAGTTAAAGGCAGAAAGTTGTATTTACAGTTACAAACTATTTTACAATTGTAGAATCTACAGTCTGTCACTGGTTGGCACCAAGGCAGGGTGGTGGAGCAAAGGGGCACCACAGAGGAGAAACAGTACACAGCAAGGAGGCAGGCGAGAACACATCAGCCTTCTCTCTCCCCCTTATATTTTATGCAGGCTTCCTGCTGTAAGTTGACAAAGCACTTGTTCTCTTAATCTTAGCCAAAACTATGGCATAACATCTTGCAAAAGACATTTTGCCCAGCATACTGTCTCAGTGGCAAACAATACTCTGAAAACAAAGTAAGAAAAATGGTATTCTTTTTGCATTCATTTGGCACAAGTGAAGGCCCCTTGTTATGGCTTGTATGTAGATAGTCCCCCAAAACCACATGCAGTCATAGGTGGGGCTTTTTGGAGGTGGCTGGATCTAGGGTGTGTGACATTGGGATTAAGGGTGTGAGTAAATTATCTGTTGACTCCTTTAGCTTCATTCTGGGTGTGGGTAATGGGAGGGCTCACCTTGGTTATGGGTGGCACCACCCTTTAGATGGGTAGCCTAGAAGGGATAAAGGGAAGGCTGCTGCTGCTGCTGCTGCTTCTTGTCAAGGGCAGTTTCTCCTCTGCAATGCTCCTTTACCATGCCACCCTGCCTTGGAGCCAGATGTCTACGTACTGAAACTTCTACAAACTGCGAGCTGAAATAAACTTTCCTTTCTTTAACTTTGGGTTTTGTCTATTGTTATTATTGGTACTTTGAAGAGGGATGGATTTAATGCAGAACACAGGAATATACACAATTGGCTGAAAATCCACCCACTGAGTCAAATGTAGAAGAGTATACGACATCTGCCCATGTACTCAAGATCCAAAGAAACCGGTTGAAAGCATGGAGCCCACAGCAGTGTCCCATGCAAGACCATATCAGGAAGACAGAAGATGGAGAGTCGGTGTTGAAAAACCTAGGAGCTGGTGCTGGTAACGCCAGAGACAATGCTCACAGAGAAGGTGAAGACCGAAGACCGTAGCTTCTCCAAAGAGAACAAGAATCATCCTTGATGAAGGTGCAGATGAGAACTCGGCTGAAGAGAACAGCTAAAATTCTCTAATGGAAAGCAGCTAGAATAGTTCTCTCTCCCATGCTCATTTTATATTGTTCCAATAATAAGCCTCCTTCAGTGGGTCTTCTGCTCTGAAATCCATGCTGTTCAGTTCAGTTGGGTGGTCCCCACTCTACTGAACAATTAATCAATTAGCTATCACTGGAATTTTTGGCTCAGCAATGTGAAAATTAAGATACCACTCTTGTGTAAGAGCTGGGCCAAAGCATCCCTACCTCTTAATTTTTCTGCACCTACTAGGCCAGGCCGACCACCCCTGGTTAATAAATGTCAGATCAGGCTCCATGGTCTCACATATGCCCAGGGCACTCTCTCTTCCCTTGAATGGATGAGATGTGACTTACATAATAAATACTATAGGAGTTCCTGGTAGTGTGAGAGAGCCCTGTGTAGAACAAGATGTTGAGCACCTCTGAGGAAGTCTCTGTTGGTCAGCAGCCACCCAATGTAGAAGGAGACCCAGCCTCCACCATCCTCAGAGAAGTTTCTAGTGCTGCGTGCATTCTAGCTGCCCAGTTGGACTCCTTTAACCAGCAGGAGCCCCTTGGGAACGGCAAGTATAGAGGGCTGAAGAAAGACACACTACTGTGACCCCCATGCTCACTTCCACTTCAGGCTGAGGGCCGAGGGGAAGCTCTGTCTCCTCCAATTTAGTCAGAATTGAGGCCATCCATCCCGGGTGAGTTGCATTCCAGTCGTGTTTCTTGATGATGTCAGGAGGCTGGATGTGGACTTTAGGACAGCTGGAGGGCTATCTTGCCTGCTAGCACTGATTTTATGATATGCTAAACATAACATTCAGTAGCTATTACTTCCAGTGTCAGAGAAACAACTTGAGCCATATATCTTCTTCCTCAGACTATATTACATTTCTTTCTACAAATGACAATACGTTACAATATCTTTTATTATAGTATTATTTATTTATTTCCAAGGATTTTCCAGTATTAATGCTGAGGGCTCTCATCCTTTATCTGCTTTTTGTTTTGTTTGTTATGAATGTCACATATTATTTATCAAGATGGGCTCTGTTCAGAATCTGTGGAGACAGACTCTTCTGATTTACTTCCTATGCAAACCTTGGCTTTTATCTCATTAGATTTTCTAGCACATAATGAGGACATGATGGCCAAGATATTGTGTTTTTCCACTTTGTCAAAGGACCCAAAGAGCAGAGACTAGGCTGGAGTGCTCGGCTGCTTGTCCCTTCAGGGACTTCCTGGGGTCATGTGTGCTGGCACTCCTCTCACAAGCAGTACTTCGAGCTTGGCAGCACCACTTCATGAGGAACTCTGTGGAAGGAGGTAGTAGATCTTGGTGACTGGTTCCAAAGTTTAGCAGTTTTCCTTTCTGAGTAGCTGCCTTAGCCCCCAAATTAAGCCCATTTATTCTTCATCCCCCAAATTAAACCCACTTATTCTAGTTCAATAAAAAGTGATATTCTACTGAGATGTTCTTTCTCTACAAAGTGTACTGGAAAACCCAATACAGGAAACACTTTATATTGAGTACACACTTGGAGGCAGTTATTTGTTTTATGAAAAAGCTCAAACTCAAAAATCACTCTTCTTTGAAGAATGATTGCTCCAGTTCTCTTAAGTGACTTTGTATACATCATTAATGACTAGACAGGAAAGCTTCTTCTCCCTCCAGTCAGGGGTAGGTAGATGAGATGTGCTGGCAGAGAAGATAAAATTAAAGCACTGGCCAGCAAACTAATGTTTACTGAAAGTCTGACAGAGTTGCCGATACACTCCCTGTGAAAAATAGAGATGCTTTGCTATTGACACAATGATATAGAAACATCAATTCACATTCCACTCAGCTAGAAAGAGATGGGGTTCCACTGCACTTGAGAAGGAACCTTTGCCTTGCATTTCTCTAGAAGTTTGTCCAGTATGTGGGATCCAGTGGGAGTGTGAGCTTGAGGTCAAGCCTAGTCATGAATGCATGGGTAAGTGAAGGGTTCAGGAATGGTCTGCTGTCTCCATTAGTGCTTTTTCTACAGTGAAGAGTAAGTCACATTCTGCCAGGTCTGGCCTCACCTCACACTCAGAACCTCAGTGATGGTCTGTTGTGGGCTCTTTCATATTCTCAGTTCTGCAGAGTGAAGACCTGCAAAGCCAGTGCTGATGAAAGGCCAGGCACTCCTCCTCCACCTGGATGAGTTTACTGTGTTTTCAGAGCAGACAAACACTCTGAATGGTATGTTACCTTTGTGACAGAAACTCTGGCATGCTGGGGAACTACTGAGAAGACTTTTTTAGACTAAGGCTAGAAACAAAAGACACCTTTAGGGATGTACTTCAGATCACCTCAGGTCAGAAAATCCAATCCTTCTGTCCACAAGACCAGATCAAACCATCCAGAGTGGCGGTCTGTCCTTTTTATCCATCCAGGGGCCTTCCCTTTGTTGGCAGCATGCCAACCCCAAGACAAAAGCAAAGCTACAGCAGCTTGGCTGTGTGGAGTAGGGTCCACACAAAACAAGACCCTATGCAACTTCAGCTGTTTGCTTGAAACAGGTGATGATGAGAGGAAAGACTGTCCAAAAGACATCCAGCTGCTGCCCTCACACCTGGTCCTGTCTGCCATCTTTGAAAAAGGAGAAAATGGCGCAGGTGAGTACTGCCTTCAGATACAATTTCAAAGTAATATCCCCACAGGCAGGGCCAGAGCAGGAGGGAATAACAGCATGGCTTGGCTGGCTGTCGCTCCTTAGGAGTTGCTGCAAACTCATCTTCCAGTCCTAAGAGTTCTGTTCTCTCCATTGAGCCCTTGAGCTAGTAACCAGGTGCCCAGGAGGTTAGCAGGCTCTGTGAATTATTCAAAAGGCTGAGCAGGGCTTCTTAGAGCAATGCAGGCCTGTTTCAGAAATATAAAGTAAAATATTTGGAAAGTAGAAAAACGGTTTCTGAACTCACATAATTTGGTAGATCAGAATGCTGGCACTCTGTCTGATTTTGTAGTGAACCCCCCATGGTAAGTTGAAAATATGGGCCCCATGTACAGATGAATGAAGTTTCCCTCCTTCCTCTCATGTTGAAGCAAGCCAGCTTCCGTGCTGCTCTCCTTCTGCCCTTTCTAATCATTTTGGTTGGCTTGGGTAGAGCTGAGCTTCCCTTTTGATCTAGGGTGAAGGTGAGCAGCTCTAATCATAGCATTCATGACAGGTCCTGGGCAGCTCCTGCAGTGACTGTGGTTCTGGAGAGGTTAGACTCTTCTTCCATGGTGGTGGTGCTGTCTAACTGGTGACTTCAAGATGTCTTGGAAGGGCCACCGTGCTGGACTGCCCATCATTCCAGGATGCTGCTTAAGACCAAACAGTCATTGTTTATAGGCTATGGTTTGTGAAATGGTGCAATAACTTAATTTGCACCCTGTTTTCTATTGAGCCTTAGCGCGTTCTACTGAAATCATAGTGGGGTTTTGAGGTGGATAGCATGATCTCCCTAAGTGCTGTTGGGTGGCTTGCACTTGCAGTCATGTTCTCCATGGCTCCTAGGGAACAGGTTTCACTGGGGACAGGGGCCATGATCACCAGTGGCAAACTTGTTACAATAGCAGAGTCCAAGGTAGAAAATAAATAGGGTGGTGTCTCTGCCATCTGAATGAAAGAACTCCAGGTACATCCTGCTCCCCTTTCTAATTAGTTACCTTGACCTAGGTAAGGGATTCATGGACAGTCACCCCTACTTCAGTCCCCGTCTATTCAGTGCATGTTTTCAAAGTGTGTTTGACTAAATTACCAGAGACCTGCTGACTGCTCCTGCACTGCCCTGTCTCGCCTTCTGGTTGCCTGCCAACATTTAGGCAGAGTGGCTGCTCTGAAATGTGAATCTGACCCTTTTGTTTCCTTGGTTAGAATTCTCTTCATTTAGCTCTGGAAAACTTCTGAATTCTTTCATGAGCCAAACAAGATCTCTTATGGACTGCTCTTCCAATCTGCTTCACTTTCCATCCAGCACCCACCTTCGCCCTGTGCTTTCTCCTCCCTAGGGTGTCCTCTCTGACAGCATCTCCTCTCCTTAGGCTAGCATCTGTGTTTTCTTCAGTCCATCTACCGCTGATCTCCTGGTCAGATTAGTGTTTGTTCTTGGGGTGTATAACAAAGGTGGAGGGAGCTTGCTCCTGACAGAGTGATGGCGCCTGTGTTCATGTTGTCCATTTGATACCCTGTTTGCCTGCAGACATTAGGTTTTGTGGGCAGAATCTATGCTCTATTTTTTCTTTTTCTTTTTTTACTTTATTACTTGATCAGTACAACAGGTACTTAGTAAATATGGGATGAATAAATATCTGACCTATGTCAATACACGATGAGCTCTTTCCTCCCTCCCTTTTTCCCTTCCTCCCTCCCCCTCTTGATTTCCCTTTGTCCCTATGCTGTCCTTCTTCCTTCCTCTTTGTTCTCTCTCTCTCTCTCTCTCTCTCTCTCTCTCTCTCTCTCTGTCTCTGTTTCTCTGTTGTTCACCAACTCTGTCATTGTCTCTCTCTGTGTCTCTGTCTGTCAGTCTCAGTTTATGTCTCATTTTCTGTCTGTCTCTATCTCTGTCTGTCTCTGTCTCTGTGTCTCTCTGTCTCTGTCTCTCTTTCTCCCCTTAATGCTACATATAGTCAAAAGTGTGTTTACCAGGGGATTAGTTTGTGCACAGGTGATATGCCTACATTCTCTCCTGGATAACTGACTCTATTCAGAGACTTAAAGCTCTTCCACTGTCCACTCCTATACCATTCTGACATAACCATTTATAGCTGTGTCATCAGGGCCAAGATGGTCCTATGCTCTTTTGCCCTTTGTACAGCAGAGTAGGCACCAGCAGTGAGGCTGGGGGGCGGCCATGCACTCACAGCACTGTGCTGCCTAGGAGGAGTTTGGCAAGGCTCCACTCTTCCAGCTGCACGTCCCTTTCCTTCTGAGTCTGGGGATTCTGGGGTCTGTGTGGTCACTATTGTTATCTGTTCAAAGTTTCCCTGGCACACGACAGGACAGCAATAATGTCTGTAAGCAGATGTGGAAGGTCATGAACAGTCTGAAGCTCTTATGTGTGAGATGGTGGCTGCACCCTGAGCTTGATCCTAGAGCAAAGACAGGGATGAGTATAGCTCCTGCCAACTTGCTCTCTTCGGGATGCAACCGGGTGACAGAGCTTCCTTATGTGGAGCTGCTGGTCTCCACCAAATGGTGCTTCTCTGACTGACCCACAGAGAGCAAAGCAAGTTTCCTCCTTGATAAAGTCTTCTGGCAGGGCTCCATAGGGAGAATGGGTCGCTGTTAGGCACTGTTCTACTCCTGTCAGGAGAGCCTGCCATGGTGGGCGTCCTTTGTGTGGTCCATGTCGCACTTTCCTCCTGCTGCTGTGCTGCTATCCAATTTCCTCTGGGGAATGACCCTTTACTCAGTGGCCCCAAAGGCAGGATATGCTTGCTACTGTGTGGGAAGTGTGGCCAGCACACACAGAAGCAGGAGCAAGAGCTATGCAGAGAGACACCCACATGTCTGGGAGCGAATCTCTCCACCCTGTGCTTAAATCAACCCAAGTTGTTTATTTAATGATTTAACAGAAAGAATTCACGCTACTTCATGCACCGACATTCAGGCTTCCCTCTCAGAGCAGTCTTGTTTCCCTGTGTTCCTTCTCTCCCTGACATGGTGGTGAATACTTAGACCCCCATGCCTGGGTCATGACCTTCCTGGCAAGCAGTTGTCCAGCTCTGGGGGCTTTGGACATAGGTGATCATCCACTCCCTTCATGCAGAAAGCATGTGCAGACCCATCTGGACTTCTGAAGACTCTGGAGGCAGAAGTGAGCAAAGAAAATGCCCTCTGCAGAACACCCACCCCAGGGACCTTCTGTTCACCAAGCCTCCAAGTTAATTTCCTCTCATTGTGCTTATTACAATACATTTTTGATCTTAGAATAGAAACAGTAACCTGGAAAGGGTAAAGGATGAGGGGCTTCTGGCCCTGTTGGCAGGAAGTACCCCTTGATGGTCAAGTCAAGGAGGCATGGAAAGCTGGGGGGGCATGTAAAGGGCATGCAGGCAGGAGCCTTGAGTGGCCAGAAAGACTTCGCTTTGCACTCTGCAGCCCTTAGCGTACTCACAGTGATGCGCGGCCTACAAGGGCTTTGGCTTAGGGGTTGCTGCAGGTCATGTAGCACACCTTCACAGTGTCACCTGCAGCAAGCATTGCTCATGGTGACCCAAAGTCAACATAGTGTTAAAGTACATGTGGCATCCTTGATTCTTTAATATACATATGTGCTGGGTGGGTTTACATAAGAAACATTTATGGAAGCTACATTGCCATTAATCCCGCTCAAAATGCTCCCCCTCATGACTTTGAACACACTTATCCCATCATTCTTCCTACTTTCTGAAGCACTTCTGGAAGTCCTCTTTCCTAAGTGTCTTTATAAGATATGATCAAAAGTAGAGTGAATTCTGCTGCCCAGTGCCATGCCAAGGGTAGGCACGCCCAGACAAGTGCTGCGGCACATCTCTGTCCACCTCTTCCAGTGGACCTGGTGCAGCATGGCTCCTAGGTTTTTCCCAGAGTCCAGATGAGAAGCGAATGCTTTAAGCTGATTCAGCATATCAGGGCAGCCTGGCAGCACAACTCGATGCAAAAATGGACTCCTGAGTCTGCTTCAGAAAGCGGCAAGAACGACAGCACGAGTGCATTTGAAGTGAGGAGGAGTCTTCTGAGGGTGGTGATGATGGCACCTTTTACTATAGTAAAGTGTTTAAAAATTTAAAGAGTCACTGTATTTTCCCATCATATGTCACCTACTCATGGTTTCAAATGCCTGACATTCTAAGGGGTGAACCCCAGCTTTTCCATAACATTCACTTGCACAGAGTGGCCCTTGCTCTGACAGCGCTGGGCTGATGAGTTTTCTGTACAGTTTACCAATATAAATAATTTTCAGTGTGGATATATTTACTTAGTTTGTATGCACACCCTTTAGTATGAGATAACATTTGTGGAAGCATTTTGCCAACAGTAAGACATAATACAAATATGTCTTATCTCCATGTTCATTGCAAGTCCTGAGTGATATTGCTATCTATTGGCTCTTTTCTCCCTAAGAACCCCAAAATTAGCCATCTCCAAGTTTAGCATGTAAGAAGTTACCCAGAGGTACATGATCAGATTCCCAGGGTCTTTCGCAGTTCGGAATCTGCATTTTTAAAAATTTAGCTTTATTTTGAAAAGTAAAAGCTAAACAAGAACAAAAATCAGGAACAAAGAAAGAAGTAGGGAAACATGCAATTATACATATGTTATAGATTTTCAAACTAAGAATAGTTGATTAACAATGGTTAATAAATTATCTATTTTATTTTACCATCAAATCTGTTATAGAATCTGCATTTGAAAAAAATTTACACCTTCTCCAATAATTCTAATGTTGGCTCACAGTCCACCTTAAGCACATGCACATACATGTTAATATATACATATGTGGTTGGTTTAATGATATATAATCACACACACACACACACACACACACACACACACACACACACACGCTGTCTCATTGCCTCCTAGGACACATGGAGTTTGAGAGTAAATTTTTCACCTTGTGCTGTGCCTAAAGCCAGAATACAGACTTGAATCATTGAATAGAGGCTGGGAGTCATAAAATAAAATAGAACCTGGTTGAGGTGACTGAAATAGGTTGGAGGAAAAAATAAAGACTTCCCGAATCAAGTATTAGATGGTGGTATAATTAGAATTATGATCCATTATTTATGTGGCAGATGATGTTCACGAGGTGCGTGATGGCTCTGTGTAATAGGCAGTGCCTGTGCTGCAGGGGACTGTGACACTGGCCTCTCCTCACCCACCTTCCCGCTCACTGTCTCCATTCTTCCATCAGCCCCTTGGCAGTTCCAATGGCACTTTTGGTTGGGTACCTTATATGAACTTGTGACAGGACAGCGAAGTAGAACGCAAAGTGTTTGATTTAGGAATGGTTGACCGTCTTCCAGTGTTATAACAGTAACTTGCTAATTCTGAGGGTGCTGGTGCCACTTGGCCATACCTGACCTCCATAAGTTTTCATAAAAGTCTTTCACATAGATATCAGAAGAGGTCCAATGGCTGGCCCATGGAAGTAGTCAATAAACACCGGAGGTAAGTGGCTGAGTCCAACTCACAGGCCTCTCTACTACCTGTCTGCGCATGAGGGCTTCCTGGAAGCTTCACATGCTCAGGCTCTTTTGTCCCACTAACCCAACCCTATTTTTTACTGCATTACACTCCCAAAGTAAATAGAACATTTACCACCTCCTGCCATACTTTTTGGCTTTCCCTGGTCTCCTCTAGTATCAAGCTCTGACGTACTCCCTCACTGGCATTGTGAGTAGAACAATTTAAATATATGAGTTTCCAAGAACAAAAACCCTTGGGACACAACATCCCAGCTCTGTGGATGAACTGCATTTGTTTCAGTTACCTGTATTTGTCAAATGAGTTTTTCCTCCCTTAACCTGGATCTAGCCTTTCAGAAAGTTGAGACCTATCATGTGAGGCCAGCATGTTCTAAGAGAAAGGGGAAGCATGAAGTTCAGCACGGGCTGTCAAAACAAGGTGCAACCGAGCTTGAAAATCCTTGCTCTTCAGGGGCAGAGATAGCCAGGTTTAGTGTAATGGAAG
This sequence comes from Myocastor coypus, assembly GCA_004027025.1. Lineage (NCBI taxonomy): Eukaryota > Metazoa > Chordata > Mammalia > Rodentia > Myocastoridae > Myocastor > Myocastor coypus. The sequence goes on along the minus strand of PVJA010000544.1, from coordinate 31,362 downwards.
TCTTCGTGCCCAGCGTACTCCAACAATCTGACTTTAATGGGGTTACTATAGCTGGGGTAAAGCATTTTATATGGAACCAGGTTTACATTATCCTACTCTTTGGAGATCTTGCTTGCAAGGCTGTTCAAATCCTTTAATCCATAAATAGGATTCCAGACAGTGCTGGGCTGCCTTCCAAAATCGTAATCTTCCAGTATATGAATTATTACCAAAAGATTAGGGTGTTTCTAGTAATAACATTTCAAATAAATCAGCTTTCATGGAGGAACAACAAACTAATATTGGAAATAACAATATAAAGACATTTATATAGCCACTTGGTAGAATAACTTCCCTAACCAGGGGCTTCTTTTCTCATTTACATTCATTCTGTTTGAGAAGTCTTTTTTCATTTATCGTCAGCTGTTGGCTTTAGCCTTAAAGCACAGCATACATTCCAGAGGCTGAGGACTCTGTGAATCAGGCCTGAGAATTCACAGCCAGTTTATCCAGGGATGGTCGGGGATGGCCACTATTCCCCAGAAGTCCCTCTGGCCTTGGTCTTTGACTGTGGGCATGTGTGTAGGAGGAAGGCATGAATAAATTTCTGGCTGGGACATGCTTTGCTGGCCTTCCTATCAAACACAATGAATGAGACTGTGGAGCAGAGGAGTTCCTCACATGGCCTTCAGTGTGGAGCCCTTTCTGATTCCTTGAAGATCTCTGCAGAAAGAAAAGATTTATTGCTTTTTATTTATTGCTATCCATGTCCTCTTTTAATGCCTGAATAGACTCTGTCTTCAACACCTGACAGTCTTGGGAATTCTGGGCAAATTCCTTGAACACTTTCTTCCTTCAATTCATCTATAAAATGGGATTATTAGATTAAGTGAGGCACTTGTGGGAATATCAGCATTCTGAAATATAGGCTCTTTTTCTCTTTTCTACTGCTTTTTTCAAGCCATTCGCCCTTATGGTTAGGCAGCTGATGGGAAATAAGCAGGTTCCCTCTTAGAGCCACACATGGCTGCATGGAGAAATGCCTCCAGGCTGGGAGCAGACACTTGTGCCACACCTGTCTCTGTGGCTAACCTGTGGTGACCTCAGCTGAGCTGTCACAGTTCCTGATCCACATTCCTTCCTCTGCCAGAGAAACTAGGTCTGCCTCTGTGTCTTGTAAAGTGAAAAGGCAGTGAAGCCAGTACACTCACTCGTGATCAGATTTTAAGGAGCTGTCTGCTAGCTGTAGAATGTTAATGCTAGAAGGGGTTATCTAGGAAGGTTGGGAATCACCATTTATGAAAAGTACTCACCATGTTCAAAGTGTTTCATGCACTTTGCCATAGTTAACCCTAACCTCTTCATTTTGAATTGGGCAATTCTACCCAGTTCTGAGAAGTGGAGGCAGAGATCCAGAGAGTCACTGACAGTTAATGTGATCCCAGGTTGCAGCTGAAACATGGCCAGGGCAAAGGCAGAGCCCAGCCTTCCCGCTTCCCTGCGTCTATCGTCCTTCATTCTCACTGCTTGGGTAGGAGGCAGCTGCCCAGAGTACCACAGCTGCCATTTATCCATAGATTTGGCTGGAGAGCAAAACACTCAGGATGGGAACCTGTATTTCCCACTTATCGCTCCTGAGTACCGTCTCACCAGACTGGTCTACATCCTTACAATACTTTCAAGACACTTTGTTTTCCTTTCTGATGGGTTTTCAACAGTGTCTGCTAACATTTTACTTAGAAGGGTCTGTTCTTATGTAAAAAGATTAAAACAGTTGATTTCTCTTCTAGTTCAAAAATTCTATTATTTGTATAACCCTCCGTTCCCCATAGCAGTTAATGATCTGTAAAGAAACACTTAACCGCACAGGTTTTACTGCCTCCTTGCACTGTAAGCTATAGGGAAGCCAACTATTAGTTTTCTTCTTCAAAAGGGGGATTTGAGACCCACACTGCTTGAGCTACTAAGCCAAGGACGTAGCTGACCAGAGTCTGAGCTGGGTCCAGAAGCCTGGAAGGAGGTGGTACTCCTCTCGCGTTTTTATCCTCTGCCTTTAGCAGAGGCTCTGGGAATACTACCTTCGCATTTTCAGTACAATAAAAATATTCTTGCGATAGTGGTCCATGAAATGACCTGAACCTAAGCTTTCTTGCTCCCAGGGCAGGTTTCTTTAAGTAGTTCTCTTACCCTCAAGACCTTTCTGAGGAGAGGAATTTAGCAATTTAATAAGTGCTTCTCATGGTGGGCTTCTGACAGCAAGGTGGCCATGGAGTTCATTTCAAAAGCAGGATAGATGACTTCTCCACAGGGCTCTGGACAGCATGAAATGCACACACTGGAGGACAAGTGGGGGACTCTGCACTACCACCGCCTTCACCTCTGGCTCTTCCAACTTGAGGCAGCTCTCCTATATTATTAATGGGTTGTCTGGCCAGTCAGTGGAGGGGTGCCTGGCTGCTGAAGCAGTGGTTGTGGGATTTCGAATCCAGCTGAAGGAGCTTTGGCATGGAAGGCATTAGCTCTCTAATTAAATGGGCTCTACACTTTACATTTGGGGCTTTAAATGAAAAGGGGAAAAACAAAAACAGAGAGGAAAGCACTGTAATGTTTTTTGGAAGTGAATGTTAATTTTTTCTGCATTCCAGCCCTCCTTTTGGCTGGAAAGCAGGCATTGATGAATGGCTGGCACCACAAAGAGGACCTGTCTGACACATGCACCGTGGTGCTGCTCCTGTCAGGGTACCCCTGAGGGAGGCCCAAGTCAACACAAGTCCCTCCCCTCCCTGCACTGAAGTAGTGACAGTCTGGTTTAATTACAGCAGTATTGCACAAGAGAGAACATTCACTCCTCTGCTCTTTGGAGAAAGGAAGTTGGAAGGCTTAGGTAAGCTGCTCTTCAGTACGGAGCTATCCTCTGGCCTCTTGCTCACCTATTTTTTTTTCTGTTTCTCTTCCTGTCATAACCCAAATACAGCATTTCCAGCTGTCTCAGGCATATAAAGGGACTACTTGTGCAAATTAATATAATCACAGAAAGTATGGGACAGGGCATATCAGAGGGGCCACCTTCATAGGTGAGTTTCCTGTCAACATGATAATGGAAAATAAGAGGGTCCAGTCAGACTTCTCCTTGGGGAGCGTTGGAACTACTCGTGTTGCTCCTCCTCTCACCAGTCACATTTGCACACACTTGTGTTTTAGAGGATTTGAAATCACTAAAGCATGAGGGTGACATCTTGACCTCCAGATGAGTTGTTTCAGAGCACAGTCTGGGGACGTGGATCTGTGCGGGCAGGTCTTCGCTTTGGGCATGGAAGGAGGCCTCTGCAGAGATGCTCTGCAGACATCTCCTGCCTTGCAGAAGTAGGATGGTTCCCCTGCTTGGCCTCAGATCTTTTTCTCTAGGGCTGGCCTGCTCTTCGGAAGCCACTATTGTGCCTGGCTCTATTTGGCTATCAGCTTCTGTCCCAAGATGCTGCTGATGTGAAGCCAGAAAATGGCTATTTCTCTGCTGGGCAAGAAGGCTCATGGAGAAAGAGCCCATGCCCTCCCAGCACCATTCACAAGCTTTGCTAGCTGAATCCTCATACAGGCAGGGAGACGCAGAGCAGAGCAGAGTAATAGCTCCTGTCTCTATACTAGACATGTTGAGTGTTGGGCGAACAAGCTCTGCGGTATCTACATATGTCAGACTGGCAGTAGAAAAACCTAGAATCAATTGAAATGTGCATTTATTTTTTGAAATTAAGAAAAACACAAATAAATTATGCAATGTTACCTGGAGGAAGTACTAGGACTAAAAGCCCATCTGTTTAAAGTTTGAATCTGGAGCTAACCAGTTAGGTTATCTGACCTACTAAGCTTCACATTGGCTGAATGGTAGGTAATCACTTGACTAGAGGGTGAGCCCTAGGGATTCAGTCAGAAAATGATCTCATAGTACATAAAATAGTGATGACCTTAAGCTTGGGAATTCCTGAAGTTCTTTAGACATACCTTCCATCTCTCACAGGTGGAAATATCTTAAAGTTTGCCTTTTGGATTCTGATTTATATTGAAATAGATTAAGAGGAGAAGAAGAAAAAAAAACCAAAAATACCCTTTCATTTGGTGTAAGTTGGAGCTTCAGCATTCGTTATTAAATACATTTATCTAAAAATGATGTGTGACACTCCCAATACCAATCAATTTTTGTCATTATTCTTGTGGTGTCTTCCTATGCGCCTTGTTAACAATGTATTAGGAGGGACAGGGTGGCTGTGGCACCCCTGCACCTCTGTACTGGGGAGGTTGGGATGGAAATAAGTGAAAATCCCACCTTGGGAAGGATGGAAAGGTAAAAAGTTCACTAGATAGTCGAGAATCTGAAACAATGAAAATCATGCATGCATAAAAAGAAGATAAGAAAAAAATTTCTAAAATTGCTAATGGGTCTAATTTTCCCATTTACTCCTGAAAGACAGCCTTGTCCTATACTTCAAGTTGACAGGAATCTCTAGTACTTTCCTGCTTTCTTAAAATTTTTGTGGATATCATTTTCTCCTTTCTTTTACTCTTCAAAGTAAAGGAGAGCAAATCCTTTGTTCTACCCTCCTTTCTCCAATATGGCATCATTTTCTCCCTTACTCTTTGGGATTCCTTTCTTCTGCCTTGGGCTTCTGGCTAATCATCCTCACGACAGCTGGTGACTTGTCCCTTTTAAGCATAATTAAGTTTTCACATTCACTGAAAACTTGGGCCCCTTCAGAGCTGGCCAAGCTTGGTAATTAAAATGTCCCCTTCGTCTCTAATTGCTTCATTTAACATCTAGTGCAGTGGCTTAGACGTGCTGGTGCCCTCTGTAATGATCTAGCATGCCCTGGATAACTGACAAGCAGCACCTTTTGCCCATAGGTCAGAAAGATGAGTGTGTTTAGGAGCTGGGCATCCTCAGTTCCAGCCATGCTTTGACCTACTGTGCACTTCCCACTTGCTGGGAAGATGTGATTTTAATTTCTCTGCTCTTCTGGGTATAAACTGGGGCCAGTCCCTGTTCCTTCCAAACACAGAGCACAGAAGCAACATCCTCAGCCAACTTAGGGTCTCTTAGATCATGTGCACCTGCCTGAGCCAGGCATAGGAAAGAAGGGAGGGGCCTGGGAAGAGCAGGTCAAAGATGAGGGCCTCCCTCAGCTGCCCCTCCTTAGTGGTAACATTGGGATGGTCTCTTTCTGAGCTTCCTCTAGCCTCACTTTCCTCCTTTGCAAATGGGCAGTGATACCCACACTGCAAGGGTACTCTAACGAGTAGATGAGAGCATGGAAGGAGGAACAGTCATGCCTCATGCCTTAACTAAATGAGAAATAACATAAGTTGTAGCAAGATACCATCTGGGACCAATAGTGATTCAGAGCCGGCCTCTCCATCGCTGGCTGTGGGGGATGAGTACTACAAGAAGTGAACTGGATAAGTCTGGAGCAGAGATGGCGACTGAGGGGTGGGCAGTGCTGCGCTGAGGAGCCTCGAGGTTAGGATTCTTGGCCTCCTTTTCTCTGTTTCTTATGTCAAAGGAACATGGTTGGGTGGCAGCGCCAGCCTCTTCCTGAAAGAGGGATTCCATAATTCCCTGGTTCCTGCTGAGGAAGGGTAAGTAGCAGCTCATATGCATAATTTAAAGATGTGAGAGGGAAGGGATCAGGGTGATTGTTCTGGACAGATGTCAAGTATCAAACCCTTGGAAGAGTCTTGAGTGTCCTTGGGTACAGAGAGAGTTAATGTTAGGGATACTAAGACTTTTCCTCAATGAAAATGAAGATAAAACAAATTGGAAATAGTGTCATCTCCATCAAGCATTTTAAGCTCTTATTTAATTTTTAATTGAAAAATAAATGTATATATTTATAGGCTACAATATGATATTTCTATGTATACAATGTGAAATCAGGTTAGTACATCTATTACCCCAAATGTTTGTCATTGCTTTGTGATGGGAACATTTTTTTGTCTTTTTGAGACAGGGTCTTGCTATGCAGTTCAGGCTGGCCTTGAGCTCACTTTTGTAGCCCAGGCTGGTCTCGAACTTGTACCGATCCTCCTGCCTCAGCCTCCCGAGTCCTGGGATTACAGGCGTGAGCCACTACACCTGGCTCTGTGATGGGAACATTTATTGAATGCCTACTGTGCTCCAGATGTTGTGATTTATGCTTTGGTAGCTAAGAAAAAGAGAGCCAACCATCACATTGTGATTGGGGAAACTTAGATTACAGAGAAAAAGGGCAAGCACACTCAGAAAAGCTCTACAAAACCAAATTTTTCTCAGGCTTGTTTTTTTTTTTTATGTTTAAAGAGAATACAAACAATAGTTAAAAAAAAAAAAAAAAAGGAAGCCTGTGGCTTAGCTTGGTTGTTTGGGCTGGCCAAATAGCTCAGTGGTTTAAAGCACCTGCAAGCAGACACAGGGGTTGGGGGTTCGATCCCCTGGCCGGCTGTGCTGGCCCCACCCCCAATGTATGCTGAGACAGCAACTGTAATCCCAGCTCTTGGGAGGCTGTAAACAGATGGCCATTATGAGTCCAATCTAGTAGTGAGACCTTGAATACCCTGTAGACCCTTCCATATATATATATATATATATATATATATATATATATATATGAATTTCACTAAACAAAATGATAGGAGCTCAAGAGTCGTTGTTATCTTACATATTGTTGTCTTCAAATTAGTTGTTAAGATTACCAGCCTATAAGGTTGGTCAAAATGTATGAAAAATTAAAAAGAAGTTGAGAATATAACTGAGTGGTGCAAACAGCTGTTTGGCAAGTGCAAGATTGTAAATTCAATTCCTGATGCAAACAAAACAAAACAAAACAAAACAAACAAAAAAAAACATTCTCCCCTTCACTTCAAAAAAATTAATAAGGAGAGAGAAAAAAATATTAAGCATCAGCTACTCCTTTCAGTATATCAGCAGAAATCAGCAGAACAAGTGTCCAAGCTATCCTATGTACATAGAAATATACTTCTTTTTCCCTTCATTCTTTTCTCCTTTCCTTCATCCTGGCTCCTTCCTTCAGGTACTGTATTCATCCCAAGGCATTCTCTAAATTTCTGTTCCATTTTCTTTTCTTCACCCAGTCTTTCCCTGTCTGCTTGTTTTTTACATGGTCACAAATGTCTACCATGTTATCTAAAATTATAAACCTTCCGATTGCAACACTCATCCTCAGGTTTGGCAAGTGTGTTTATATATCTTAGTCTAAATCCTTGGAAAGAATCTGGCTGACCAGATTGTCTTTTAAATAAAAGTCTGTCATGGTTTAGACCTACAATGTTTCCCCAAAGCCTCACATACTGAGCTGATATCTTTTGAACAGTGACTGAGTCATGGTGGTGCTAATGCTGACTTGCTGTTAGGAGGTAGGGCTTGGTGAGCCATGGACGACAAGCTGTGCGACCTGGATGAGTGTGTCACTCTCTTGGGCCACTGCATTTGCTCTGTGTTCTGGCCACCATGATGTGAATAGCTTTCCTCCCTTTTGCATGACCTTCCTGCCTTGAAGCCAGCCAATAGCCAAAATAGTCATCTGCTTCTTTAAGTTGTAGGCGTTGAGTAATTTTTTCCACCAGTGAGGAAAGTAACCAAGATGGACATTAATACCAAGGAAGTGGGGTCATGGTCATGATAATACCTGAACAGGTGGTTTAGAAGCCTATGGGAGCAGTTTGTAGGAGGAGCTGGAGATGCGGACCAGAGAGGCTGTACAATGTTGTAAGCTGTGTGTGATAGGGAATTCTGACTGGATCTCAGAAGACTGGCATGCTGATTAGAATGTGTAACATAATGGCCAGGCTCAGGAGGTTTCAACTGGGAACAAGAACTCCACTGACAACTGGACTAAGGGCATATGTGTTTTTCTCTAATAGAAAATTTGTTTGCAATTGCCCATATTATGAGATGTTGAGGGATACAACACTTGCCCATGTCCTGAGGTGACAGACTAGTTAATCTGGCAAAGAAAATTTCAAGGTAGCCCAATGTTCAGGCTGTGGTATATTTAGCCAGCTTTAGAATGAGACTCAGGAGAAAATATGGGAGCCAAAAGATGTGAAATGTTCAACAGAAAAAGGTTGAGGCTGTTGAGAGCATGGTTGGAAAAAGATTAGCATTAAAATGAAACCAAGTATTTTGCATGAGGGGAATAGGAAACAAGGTTTGAGAATTACTCAAAAATCAGCAAGACTCCACACTTCACTGGCTCAAGGGAATAGAATGATAAAGGTAAACTCATTTGAAAAGAGAACCTCTGGGTCCTCTGGTCTGAAGAAGCCACTTAGGTAATTGGTTCACTCAATTTATTTCATCGTGTTTACCTATCTGGGTACTCAAAGCCCTCCGTGGCCATGGCCAAGAAGTCCTGGCTATTGCTCGAACTGACAGCAGAGATTAGTATCACCCATCTGGTGTTCATTTTATCAGCATGCAGAATGTAGGAGTTATGGGGCCAGGGTGACTTTCACTTAGATTTCAGACAAAAGTCTGGAAGGCCAGGTAAAATACTCCTGAGCAGGTAGTGAGGATAGCTGTGAGGATGAAGCTGAAAGCTCAGTGGAAACTTTGGGAAGTCAGAAAAGCCAGGGGTGTGGAATATCTGCTGAGGGATGTTATAAGCAGTGGGCAGAACCAACTTGAGAGGGAGGATGGGAGGTCTTCAGCTGGTTGGGGCTGGCCACCATCGACAGCTCACATTTCACCACAACTTTCCCAGGTACTGGACTTGCTTGCTCTGCTATTTCAGTCTTGTTTTTATCCCATTTATTTTTTTTCCCTTTCATTCTCCCTTTGGGAACAGTAATGTTTACCCCATGCCATTGCATTGTATGCTGGCATCATTTTATTCTTTTGTACTTTTATGGGCACTCACAGCTAAGAGTTTGATTTGAATCTCAGCAAAGACTTTGGGCTTGCACTTTTAGTAATTCTGGAGCTGTCAAGATGTTGGCGACACTTAATGATAGACTAAATGTATTTGACATAAAGGTATACATGTGAGTATCTTGGAGCAAAGGTGAAATGGCATGGCTTAGATCTAGAATGTTTAATTTTTTGATCAATCTTGCATGCCTAGATCTGGTAACCTTAGCAACAAATTTGATGATAACAATATGAGATATACAACATTGTCAGTTTCCTCTTCTTGATTTGAAATTCTGAATCATTTTTATTGTTTTATATTGCTTTGTTTTTGTCTTTATTCTTCCTATTTTTTCCTTTTATCCTCCTTAAATTAAAATTTAAAAAAAGAAATTACAAGATAGATCTAGAATGTCCCCCATAATCTCCTTATGAATAGGGACATTTACCTTTTTGAAAGTTAAATGGTTCATACTGGTGTTATGGTTGACCTGCTAGTAGCACTTAGGCCTGGGTGAAGGTGAGTCACTGGGGCTAAGATCTGAGAGCTCGGATCTCCATATTCCTGCCCTCTTTGCTGCTGCCTGACTGCTGACAGGTGAGTGGCTTTCCTCCACTGGTCTCTGTCACTGTATGCTTCTTGCCTTGAAGCCAGAGGACTGTGGACTGACTCTCCTAAAAACCATGAGCTGAAATGAGTCTTTCCTCCTGCAAGTTGTGAGTGTGTGGGTCCTCCCTGCCCTCCACAAGTGATAGAGCAAGTAACTCGGACAGAATCATAGAACACTGCCAGCCTCTGATTCAATCACTTACGGCCAGGAATGAGAAGCAAGAAGGCCCTTCTATATTCTACTTGTTTTCCCTTTTTCTTTCACATATGGTCTCCAATATGTCTCTGCCTAAATAGGCAGCCTTTCCATAAAACTTAGCAGCAAAGAATCAGATTGATTGGGTTTGGATCTAGTTCACCGTTTCAGCTTTATTCTATCTGTAAGAAAGTTATTTACACCTCTCTATGCCTTAATGTCTTTCTCTGTGACCAAAGGATAATGGCAGCAACTGCCTCATAATGTCATTGTCACAAATACCCATAAAGTGCTTGGATCAAAAGGTGAGCACTTAAGCAGTGGTAGTGAAATTGCTTGTGTTGTCACATACACAAGCATACATCTACTTCATCTCTGACCATTAGGAGAAAGAACAGCTTCGTGACCTGCCATTGCTCCTAGAGCTGAGGTTGAAGGGTCCTCTTCAAGTGCTTATTTTCAATGTCTAGGTGATGCACATTTTTCACTTGGTTGCATTTCAGTAGACTTAGATGGCATGCTTAATCAATATAAAAGAGAATAAATTCACAGTATTAATTGCTACTCACAAAAGTGAGACTTGATAGCGCATGTTCCCCATATCTCAGCCTTGCAGTGTGGGTGTCATCTGGGATGAGTCATGTATTGGTGGCAAAATCTTGGAAGAGCATCCTTTAAAAAAGGAAGAACAGAGATACACTTTGCCCAAACTTCAGGTTTTTATCAGGCCTGTGAAATGTGTGCACGTAAGAGTTTGTATGCCTGAAACAGGACTGGGTCTTTTACAGAAAACCTGGTATCTTTAACAAAAAAAACCCCAGCCCCTTCCCCATGGAAACAGCTATGAAAAGCTGGACTGTTTCAAACGTTCGAATCCCTTGTGGCCTGTGGACATGTGGACCGCCTAAGCCAATGCCATGCAACAATAGTCTCTCCCTGCCCTGCTTTCCTTTCCCCAGGCTTGTGTCTGTGTCCTCTGAGAGCTTCCCCAGTAAAGCATTGATTGTGGGATGTGGGGGCTGATAATTGGTGTCACTCCTTTAGTTCTCATGGCATTTCAAATTAGTTGAGAAGTAAATAGAAGAATAAAGCATGGAGGTGAAAGTTATTCTTTTTATTGGGTAATATCGGGGTTCAGAATGTGTGGCTGTGGTCTTGGTTAGTCTTGCCTCAGTGCACTCTCTCTCACCTTCTAATCTCTAGTAATGTAATGAGACACGAGCCTCGGGGACTCCTCTGTGAGGTCACATGAGACCCCAGCCCTCAATGGGCGTCAGCACAGGAGTGAGCAGGCCCACCCTGTGACAGATAGTCTGTCACCCAGAAGGTGAGGTGCCAAGCATGCCCACTTCTCTGCCTCCAGTGTCTCCATTAGATGATCCATCAGTTTGGGATTAAAAAAAAGGAAGAAAGAAGTAAACTTTGCCCAAACTTGAAAAATAATCGAATGTCTATTGTTATAGACAAGCTAGAAACTTATGGTTAAGGGGAGAATAATTTACTGACTTTCTCCTTAGTGGAAGGACTCCTTGCCCAGGTGAACTGCTTGAAATTCATGACTCCAGGATGTTTGGAGGATGCTGTTCCTAGGTTTGGTACCAGTAATAGAGGTCATTGGATCCCTACCTGGGGCAGAGGCAGGGGAGATGGGCAAAACCAGAGGCAGAATCACCATAAATACTAGGGAAAGGAGGAGAACTCTAGGCACTCCTTGGCGTTCCTGAGTCTCCTGGCTCAGTCACCGAGAATATGTTCTTTTCATTGCTCCTGTCTGTCTAAGACTTGTGGTATACATTACTGGGAGGTGACTACAGCTGTGTGGGCTTGATTCAATATTCATCTGGTTAGTCAACTTGATTGGAACCTATTGCATATTTGACGAATCCTCCTACCTAGCCCCCAAGAAACTTTGTCTCCACTGACAATAGCACAGGCACATGGTCCATCCCAAACACCCCCACCTTTGTCGCACTTGTGCTGTAGAATGTTTAATATAGTAAGAGCTCAGAGAGGAGGAGACAGTGGTTTATCTGTGCCATCTGGGAAGGGTCATTGGTGGTGACAGCCCTGTGACACGGTACTGGATGCCTAATTGGTCTTCAGTAACTTGGAAGAAAGGAAGGAGCGCTATCACTTCAGTGAGGGAAATTTTGGAGAGAAAGAGCAAAAGTACACATTGCTGGGAAGAAAAGCAACAAGCTGTGTGTGTGTGTGTGTGTGTGTGTGTGTGTGTGTGTGTGCGATGAAGAGTTAAAAGAAAAAAAAAAAAAACAAAAAAATATGATACCAGGAAAGAAAAGCAATATATTTTTTTTCCCATAGTATAATATAAGAAATGTTTTGTGCCTTTTCTTTCTGACCTGTCTTGCATGTCAATGATGCTGAGAATCTAATTTCCATACTTAGGGAGAACATGAATACTAAGGGTGCCTTTTCTTTACCCAGACAGACTATCTATACCCATCCCCAACTATAGAAAATGCTGTATTGATGTAATTCAGGAGCACCTTTAATAACAACATCTTTTCTTTTTTTTTAAAGAATTTTTTATTTTACTTATTATTTTTATTCTTGTTTCAGAACCTTTGTTTGTTTATTCACTCATTTTTATGGCCGGCTCAGCCCGCCCCGAGGGCAGGGCTGGCGCAGCATGTGGTGCCAGGGATTGAACCGCGGTCCCTGAAGCCGCCCAAGCTTCCCCTAGCAGGCGCTTTAGACCACTGAGCCATCCCGCCAGGCCCCGACAACATCTTTTCAACACACACACACACACATACACGCGCACACATGCGAGCACACACGCATGCGCCCCCCCCCCCCCCCCCCCCCCCCCCCCCCCCCCCCCCCCCCCCCCCCCCCGTCTATATTCTCCCTTTCATGTTGTAACTCCGTTAGACTCCTGGCAGAGGAGAGGCCTCTGCACATGTCAGGCCCCACCTCCACTTCTCCCTCTCCTTGCTTTCAGTGCTGTCCTCTCCTCTTCTACTAACTACTTTAAGTCCTTTCCCTGTAGTGAGAGACAGTCCTCATTATCTTTTCTGGAGAACGGCGATGCATACCTACTTGTACAGCAGAAGTCCAAGGAGCAGGCCACCCACATCTCCTGTGTTAGTCATTTTCTTGGTTGCTGGGACAAAAATATCTGACACCCACAATACAAGGAGGATGAAATTTAGTTGGCTGGCTCTCAGCCAGCATAGCGGGGCAGTAGCACCTGGACAGGAAGCACAGCATGTCAAGGGAGGAGCCAGGAACAGGCATGATCTTCCAGGTCACCCCTGGTGAACAGCTTCTTCTGCCCAGGCCTGGCCGCCTAGTAGCAAGTCATCTGTAGTGACCCTCTAGCCCAACTCCCTTCCAAAAGTCCCTACAATCTCAAGAGGCTCATGAGTGACATTTAAATATAAGCCATAACACTTTCACTCCACCTCTGCCTCTGACCCCTCTTGGACTGGTTTTCTTCAGTGTGCTATTTAAGTCTCATGGAGCTTCTGTCCCTCTGGATTCTTCTTTTCTTTTTGGGGAGAGGGGGAAGAGTCTACAGGACGTTCAGGGTCTCACTACTAGATTGAACTCATAGCGATCTGCCTGTTTACAGCTTCCCAAGAGCTGGGATTACAGGCATGTGCCCCTATGCCCAGTCTCAATTGCTATCTCAGTGTGCCCCAGCCTGGAGATCGGACCCCCAGCCCTTGCACCTGCTTGAAGTTGCTTTAATCTGCTGAGCTAGTTGGCCAGCCTTTCTTTTCTTCTGATTAAGGAAAAACTGGACTTTGTGTTAGTGGCCGTAGAAAAGTAGCAACCTAGAGATAAACAGGGAGGTGGGATCTGAAATGAGTTTTCCAGGCAAAGCTGGTCTTTGATTAATTACTTAATGAAGTGCACGATGGAGACTTGATAGTGTTGTGCCATCTATAATATTGGAAGAGGTTATGAAAGTTCCACTTGGATTTCCCTGCAAAGTTTTCAGCTCAGATCCGTAGAGTTTAAAATGTATGCTAAAGAGGTTTCTTGCTCCAATTCCCCATTCCCTGTGGGGCTGGCCCTATCACCAGCATCAAGATTTCTTTGAGCAAAGGAAATTTATTAACTGTAGTTCTTTCTGAAAGGGGTGCTGGGGATCAGCCAGCTCCCTTCACTGTGACTCCCACCCTCCACTTCTGTTTTCTCCCCAGTGCTTTCCTGCCTCCCTGACCTCTCCAGGAGCATGGTGTCTCTGGATGTAAGAACGGAAGGGAGCGGGTGGGAGAGTGGTGGCTCTGTATCTTCATCGGTGTCTGCACTGGAGAAGGGAGCCCGAATCAATGATTCAGACGCCGGTGGAGGCTCAGTGGTGCTTACGAGAGGCACATCATCTCCACAGTGCCACCATCGAGAAAGGCTGCAAACAAGCCTGTGGTGAGTTGTTAAGGGAACATTTTAATGATGAAATGACCATCTTTGAGATTATTTTGCAAGTAATGGAGTAAAATTCCCTGGGGAAATATGCTTGGCGTCAGCTTCTTGAAAATGCTTCCTCCTCTTTGCTCCTAATGGACAGAAGCACAAACAGTCTCTAATCACATGAAACACAACCCTCCTTCCCAGCCTGTAATTAGGGTGCAGACCCAGAGAGAGACTGGTTAGGGAGCCCTGTCAGCTTGTCCATTAAACAAACCAGAGTTCTGTGGGGGCTGTGTGTTTTCTTTCTTCCCTTTTTCTTTCTGTTCCCCTCAAAGGGCTCAGATCACAATCATCTCCAGTGAGGCTGAAACTTTGACATAGATTGTCAGCAGGGGAGTAAATTATCATCAAGTAACTTTACAACACTTAAAAACAAAATAAATGCTGCTTTGATTTGGAGGGGGACCAAATTGTCCTTGTGACCCTTATTGGGCTCAGAGGTCTGACTGAGAGACAGAGCTTGTGCTTGCTTTAGGGTTGCCAGGAAAAACAGAGGCTTGGTTTCTGGGTTTGAGGTGCTAAGAAGGCAGACTCCAAGATTTTCAGCCTCTCTGTGGAGTTAATTTATGCCCCAACCCCTGCCTTCCCCTTCCTCTGTTGGTTACCAACTGTCCTCAACATGGGGGCCATGCCAGCTTTTCAAATGAAATGTTCCTCAATTAAAGAAAAAGCAATCTGAGTGCCAAGGATTATTATTCAAAAGCATTTCTCCTTCTGTTCTTTTCAATTAGAACGGCTTCTGTGCTAGGCCCAAATGAGGGAACTTGTGCATTTAAAGGAGAAAAGCATGGAGGAGGGGCAGGCTTAGAGTTCTCCCCCAAACAGAGCCCTGGTGGTCACCCGGGAGTCCCCAAGGGTCCTTGTAAGAAGCAAGCGCAGACAGGGATAACTCCTTGTGACAGGAGCAGAGAGCCAGCTTGGATCTTGTGCTCTCTGATGCCTGACTTCTTCAGAATTTCAAGTCACCCCTTGTCTACTGGGTGATATCTAAATTTCTGATTTGGTGGTATTCATGAAAATCTGCAGTAAGACCCCTACATTCCTTTCCTGCCCAAGTCCCCACTGCTGTCCTGGGGCGCCTTTTTGGCGTGCCAGCTCAACGCACGGCTCCGCTCCTGGGCTGACCTTCCCTGCCTCATGCTGCCCTGCTGCCTTGTGCTGCTTCTTTTGCCCTGCACCTCATAGAGCGCTGCTGAATGCTAACGTAGCTAGCCTACCAACCTGCTCTGGGGCTATCCGAACCAGTCTCTTCCATGCCCTTCCTTACTTAATTTAATAAAAACGAATCTCCCTCTCTCCTATGAAATTCCGTGCTCCTTTGTTTCTCCTCCACTGACAGTGTGGGAATTTGCCTGTTTGTCTCCTTCCTAGGCTTGTGGCTAATATTTGCATAATCAGTTGTGTTTAATTCCCAAGACTGTCTGAAATTCTAATACAGTAGGCATGTTTTTTGGTCCACACTTGAGGACTATTGTGATTTCCTTTTACTTTTGATGGGGTTTCTGTAGTAAGGAAGGATCAATTATAATTGAACAGCCCTGATAGGAAGGTAGGGTATGTTAGTCAGTTTGATATTTCTGTGACAAAATGCCAGAGATAAACCATTTATAAAGAGGAAAGATTAACTTTGGTTCAGAGATTTCAGTCTATGGTTGCCTGGCCTCATTGTTTCGTTGCATTGGGCCAGTGGTGGTGTAGACTGTTATGGTGGTCAGAAAGAAGAAGAAGATAAAGAAGAAGCAGAAGCAGAAGCACAAGGAGGAGGAGAAGAGAGAGAGAGAGAGAGAGAGAGAGAGAGAGAGAGAGAGAGAGAGAGAGAGAGAGGAGAGAGAGCGCAGGGATCGGTCCATCACCTTCCAGAGCATTCACAATAGGCTGGTGATTAAGTCTTTAACACATGGCCTTTCCAAGATATCTAAGATTCAAACCTCAATATAAAAACAATTTCTCCAAGTTTCAGGATCTAGACAATTCTCTTTTGGAGAAATATCTCCCTAGGCTTACTAGCATTTTAAAATTTCTTTGCCAGAGAAGGTCTCTGGTTCCCCAATGAAAGCTTATGTACAAATACCACTGGATGAAAGATAGCAAGTGATTTAAATTCATGGGAGGAAGTAAATGGTTCCTATAAATTATTTCTTAAGAACACATCGTGATGGCAAATGGCTCTGGATGTTTGAAAATGAGGAAAGGGCATAGTGGCTGGGAGCCTTCAATATAAACTAAACTAGATTTTTTTTTTTTAAATCAGTTAGTGTCATGCCTAGCTGGAATTAGAGGTTCCTTCACTGAGTAGGATTTTGAATTGTTCTGCCCATTTCCCAAACCCAGGCAAGTCCTTAATTCCCTTGGCAGAGCCAGAGCAGACACTGCAAGAGAATCGAGACTGCTTTGTAGATGGGACCTCTGGTAGCCCCTCTCCTCCTCTGCTCCTTTCCTCGATCTTGTTAACATGAAAGCTCCTTCACTGTTTCTGTCTTCAGTGAAAGATTTTTAAAAAGCAGACATTTCAAGAAGGAGGCGAATGAAGAAAAAGAGAGAAACTCGAAGGCAGTAGACACTAGAAAGGAGAGAGGCATTGTAAACTCACTTTACCTGGCGCTGACTGAGCCCCTCTCCTCCCCCCTCACACGATCATCTCCCGCACTGCCCAGCTCCATGTTTGCCTGTCACGGACTATTGCTGGCGAGGTTTCCTTCCTGCTGTCAAGTCCCCACTCCTGATTTGATTTCAAACTGAATGCCCTCCCGCTTTTTCTTATTCTAACCCAGAGGAGATAGAGAACAGCTGGTCACCATCTTCCTTATGATAACCCTTCGTATGGTGTAATTTTATTTCCTTAAATTAATGACAGTGTGTTGGGTGCCTTCCATCCCAGACACATTTTAATAGACGCTTTGAACATATGGAGGGCTGAGGGAAAGAAAACAATGCCTCTGTCGTGTTTGGGCACATCCTAGATTTGAACATGATTAAATCTCAACAAAGCTGGTGTCTTCTGATTGGAGAAATCATTAGGGGTCCTCGTACAGTGCAGAGCCCCGGAGATCAATCAGGAGCATGGAGCTGAGCACAGAGTGCTCTTGGCTGGGGTGGGATGGGTTTGCTCAGGTCAATTGTTTTCTAACTTAATAATACTGCTGCCTTGAGCTCCACAGAGACAGAAGCTGTGAATTCTATAAACTGGACCAAGGATAGCAATCATGGTCTGGATATTAAGCATAAATTGGGAATCGAGGACTAGAGATAGTCCTTACAGTCTGGGGGGGGGGGAGGTCACAGTCACCAGAGAAAGGCAGAGAGACAAGCAGGAAAACAAAGATGGCATGGTGGGTTTCTGATACTCATGGAGACCTGCAGGTAGTGTAGGGCAGCGCTAGGGAAGGGAGCAGCTTTGGGCTGCCACATCGTTCCATCAGACAGCTTGAGGGTCAGGCAGTGGACCAGGGTCCACCACTGTGAGCCAGCTTGTGGGCCTCCAGTATTGGGTCACAGCGATGTGAAAGTGACAAGGACAAATGGCATCATGGGGCATGAGGGCCGAGCGTGATCAGAGAGGAAGGAGGGGCTGAGTTCTTGGTAACTAAGTCACAGCAGTCACAAACACCTTAACTGATTTATGAGGACAGTGGCCCCTCGACCGCCACACTTCTTTAAGGTTCTACCTCTCACCACTGCTACAAAGGCAAGTTAATTCCTGAGTGTGCTTTGGAGGGGACATTGTACCCATAGCAGTGGGACCCAGCTCTGCGGACACTAGCTAAGTGCTCACTGGCCAGTAGCTGCACCTCCAACTTGATTTCCTGAAGCCTATGATGGTGACATTGGCGGGGGCCAGTCTCAAAACTCTCCTGCTTGGTTTTCTGAAAACAGCTTTCCTTGCATAATGTCAGTCTCTTGACTTCTTTCTGTTCTTCACGACCAAATGTCACTCTCTGCTGTGGACTCTGATGGTGCCCCGGTTCACAGGATCTCTCCCTTCTCTGGGCTGCTGTGTCACCTTAGTGCCTATCTCCCAGGCCTTCTTGCCTCTGCTTCTGCAGGTCTGTAGCCTCTCATGGGGGAGATTCCCCTCCTGTGGGCCGTGTCCTCCATGTCTCTGCACACAGGATACCTAGTCTCATGCTCTACTTGGATCTGACACTCAAAATATGACTCGATCCTTCTGAGGATGGTGGGAAGCACCTTGGGAAAGATGAAAGTCTACAGAGCATGGGTTTTCTTATTTAGACCTTGGCCAGAGGCTGAGTAGAGGGCTGAAGGGGTGAAATGATAATGAGTGTAGCCAGGGGAGCTGCAAGGAGGGACTCCATCTGTGCTGCATGGTACCCAGCATACGAGATGCTCTCAGAAGATGCTGGGTGAATAGAAAGCTGGAGCTGCAGATGACTTCCCACTCAAATGCCTTTATCATTGTGTGTTTTCTAAATACCCTGGTTTTTCCCTCACATTTGATTATAAAACACCAAACTAGAGCATGATATATATATATATATATATATATATATATATATATATATATACATACATATGATTTAATTGTAACACATCAATATTCTAATTTTATAGATTAGGAAGCTGTGAATGATATAAACTTGACCAAGGATAGCAATCATGGTTGGGATATTAAGCATAAATTGGTAATCGAGGACTAGAGATAGCGCTTACAGCCTGGCGGGAGGTCACAGTCACCAGAAAAAGGCAGAGACAAGCAGACAGAAGATGCAACCATTACGCTGTAGTCTTAACCCGTAGTATCTGCTGTAATGAGGCATGCCTGGCGCAGACAGTCTGTGGCTGAGGGAAGGATTCCAAGAATGGGGATGCTTGGCTGAGTCTTAAAGGATGAATAGAAGCAAGAGCTAGAACTGAGAAATCTGAGGCTCCAAGTCTTGGTACTGAGCCTTTGTATTGGGGCAGAAAGACACCTAACCTTGATAGATTTTATTTTGCAGTTCAGAGTCACCCTTTCAGGTATAAATTCAGTGGGTCAACTTTTGTGTTATAGGAGCAGTCAGTGGCCCATACAGGACTCTGCATATATGTGCAGATCACCATTCCTCAAAATGTTCACCACAAAGCTGCAGAGACAGAGAAGTCTCTTCCTCTCAGCCTGCCCGCAGCCCTGGCCCCTTTGGGGACCGCCCTTCAGGGCTGCAGCTGGTGCATTTCTATTTGCTGGGTCTGGGATGCTGTAGTCTGGGATGGGGAGACAAAGGGATGAATGGCCTGAGGTCTTCAAAGGGGGGAAAGGGGAGGCAGTGGAGGAGGGGCTGGTGGCAGGGTGACTGACTAATTGCTTTGTTCTGTGGCAGGAGGCCTTTCAGCAGCAGCAACAGCTCTGTGCAGGCCCATTGCTTAAGTGCATCTTATCCTCATTACCTGCTGTCATTAGTTCCATCAGCTGTTTCCATCAGCTCACAGCTAGCAGGGCCTTGTCATCACTCACTGGCTGTTGTTTGCAGCTATCTCTGTCCGCCTTCACCCAGACCCACGCCTGTTCCTCTCAGTTCTCTTTATCTGGCCATTGGGTATCCAACCTGTTCCCATATTTGATTAGTTCATCTGCCGGGGAGCCCGCTGATGGCTGCCTCTGGCCCTTTGTGCATACTCTCTTAGCCTGAGGGATGAGCCCCGGGGGTTGCTGTCCTGTGTGGCTGACCCCAGTCCTCTGTGGCCAGAGTCTTGCTCTCCTTTTGCTCTCTGGCCTCACCTGCCTCTGTTGATTTAGGACCCCACTGTGCCCTGGCTGCCTAAAGATGACAG
Source organism: Myocastor coypus (assembly GCA_004027025.1). Lineage (NCBI taxonomy): Eukaryota > Metazoa > Chordata > Mammalia > Rodentia > Myocastoridae > Myocastor > Myocastor coypus. The sequence goes on along the minus strand of PVJA010000544.1, from coordinate 11,475 downwards.
AAAGTGATTGTTTTCCCTTAGATCCCACAAAGAATGAGTCTTCTCCAGTCCTGGTTTTCCTGGGCCCTATCAGAGTGCACACTGATTTACTGAGGGCTGTCATTAAGTGCGTGCTGCTAGGTCTGAGGCAGTGTGTACTACTTGTATGTTTTCTCCTCTAATGATGCTGAAGAGAGTCATTTCTATTTTCCAGACACAAAAAAATGGCAGCACTGGAGATAGCCCAGCTGCCAACAAAGAGCATAACAGGGAAGGGTCTTTGGGTTCACCGGAAGTTATTTTATTAGCAGTTCATGTTTCTTTAGTTTTTATACTTGTGATCAGTAAGATAAAAAATTGGTTGTGCTGTGGTAACAAATGCCTCTGCGTGCTACTGGTTTGTAACAATAAAGTGGTTTATTTGTTCCTCTGTGCTATGTGTCTTAATCTGTTTGAGCTGCTATAGCGTAATGCCATCAGTTAGGGAGCTAAGAAGCAACAGAAATTTATTTCCTACACTTCTGGAAGCTGAGAAGTGTGAGACCACGGTGCCAGGTCATCCAGTGTTGAGCCACGCCAAGTCCCTGCCTCATGGGTGGCACCTTCGCTGCCCTACATGGAGGAAGGAGCCAGGCAGGGTCTCCCCATCCTCATAGCCTAAGTATCTCCCCAAGGTCCCTAGTCCTAATACCATTCCCTTGAGAGGTCGAATTTCAACATATGGCTTCTAGGGGGCAAGTTCAGACCATAGCGCTATGTGCTTACATGCAAGGCTGACTAAGTCTCTGTCCCACAATCACATCTGCTCCAGGACACAGGGTAAGGGCACTCTTTCTGGCCAGAGCTTATTTGGCCACAGCAGAAGAAGGGAAGGCATGGTAGATCATGTGTCAGGTTTGAAATCTTCTGCTTGGTGGCGACCTAATCACTTCTAGCCATACCTCATTGGCCAAAACATCACACGGTCACTGCAGAGCTCAACACTTATGGATCTGGTGACCCTTTGTTAGAGACAGCTACTCCAGCAGATCAGAAACCAACATCTATAGCTCAGAGTAAACAATCTGCCCCAACCTGTAAATGGAGTTGCACTTGGTTTATGTAGTCTGGGAATGTACTGACTTTGGTCTTGCGTACTGCTCAGATTTGCTTGAGGATATTTAGCTTTGTTTGTCAGTTTTGATGAACCAATGTACGGCCTAAAATAACAAAATACATTTAGGCCTCCTAAAAAGAATTTCACTGCTGAAATTCTTAGAGAAAATATAACTTTATTATTACATTTCTAAAAATCTCTATCACCATCCTTTTTTCCCATTAGACTAATTTTTCTTGTAATACTATTTTTGACAATGCAGTATTTCTTAGGAATGCATAGCCTTATAGTAGAAAAAATGCAATTTTCCATTTTTTATTTCTCAGAAATCTGTGCTGAAGTAGGTTTTGGCTGCTCTGTGGATTAGAAAGGGAAAGTCAAGAGACACCAGAAGACTGCCTGTATAAGCTTAATTTGTCCTCATTCACACATCTCTTTACTGTCACCTCTCTTATAGCATTTGTACACGTTTCGTTTGTTTAGCACAATATGCCACTCAATTACTAGTTCCTAGAGAGCAGCAACTATTCTATTTTGTATCTCTTCTGGTCCTTGATCTTGTCCTAAATAAGATTTCTTGTATTAAACAGAGTGGAGGCAAGAATGACTGGCAAATATAACATTAAAATAAAACAAACAAAACAAAAAAAAAAAAAAACCTATTTCCCCCTGCTTCTGGGATGAAAGGCCTAGCTGAATGTTTTCTTGCCTTTGAATATGTAGTGATGTTTTGCTAATATTCCTGAAGGTAGTACCTTTAATTGGTCTTAATTTGAACCTTTTAAGTATGGTGCTGACGATGCAAGTTTGATGTTGAATTTTTTCTTTCCCTTTCTCACCTATGTGACATCGCTGGAGCAGCCTGCAGTTGGGGCGTCCCACCTGTCTGGGCTCTGTGGGATGTATGAGCTGAAGGGTGTGGGAATGGGAAGAGGGTGGGACAAAGCGTGAACTGTGTATGTTGCTGGTTGGGGGGGCAGGAAAAGGGCATATGGAGTCCTGATGGAGTCTGTTATAGTAAATTGAGAGGAAAAATCTCTCTCTCTCTCTCTCTCTCTCTCTCTCTCTCTCTCTCTCTCTGATTTTCCTGGATGGGTTCAGGGTCAGCAGAAGAGAGCACCATACTAGCAGCTGACGGATTCGATATTCTGCTTTTGCCTAAATACAAGAATAAGAGACAAAGGCTAGGAGAATGCTATATGACCATGAGTCTGTTGCGGTTTGTTTGTGAGCTGTGCTGCCCACCTTGTTTACCAAAGCAATGCTTGGAACTGGACACAGAACCCTTAGGGGAGAGTCTTGGGGGACCTCACTCAGGAATACATTTTTCTCTGGTACCTGGGGTGCCTGGGTGCTTGAGGGATTCTAGATCCTCTGATCTTGTCCCTCCTGCACACCCTGCTCACTGGACACCCCCGTACTGGCACCTGATTTCATAAGCACCGCTCTGCTCATGGACATAGGCGCACTGGTCTTTATACTTTTAAGTTTCTGGGCCAAGTGAGCATGACTGATGAGCTTTCCTATAATCTAAAATTGTTTGTGCTGCAGGATGCTGGAAGGAGATAAGAGGGACATGGAAGGGGGCGCTGGTGTGGCGTCTGCTGCCTTCTATTCACGTGGCATTTGTAGCTCTACAAAGCTCTTCTACATTCATTTTATCATGATGCTTCGGATGAGAAGAAAGAGCCCTGTTCTGTGATCCAGGGACCTGAATTCAAGCCCTATTTTTGACTCTTTTAACTCATGTATTAAATTTATTTTGAGTGCCTCCTATCCTGTGCAAAGCCCTGGGGGATGCAAAGATGAAAAAGTCATCATGCTTGGCTTTGAAAAATTCAGCACCTAGTGGAAAAGCACACAAACTCATCAAAAATAGGAGGAAAATACAACGGGAAAATTGAGTAAAAAGACATAACTACCTGTAGTTTTAATACTCACTTAATAAGTATGAATAATTATTAATACCATTTCCTTGCTGTTACTATTGCTATGATTAATATTTGGTGCTAACAGAAGAGTGCTCAATGTCCTGCAGGACGGCTCAAGGGAGCTTGTACTGGGGCATTAATGAGGATGTAGGAGAGGGAGGCCAAGGGGAGCTGTTTTGGAACAGAGTATTAAAGGAGAACTGGTGAACCCATGAGTAAGCCAGCTTGGAAGGGGAGACTGTGTGGGTGAGTAGTTGTAAGTGTGTGCATGTGTGTGTGTGCATCATTTGGCTTGGCTTCAGAGTCACAGGTATAGTGTTGAAAGGAAAAAGGAAGGGGAAGCCAGATAGCTCAGCAGACTAAGCAGGCACAGGGACTGGAGTTCAATTCTCGGGGAGCTGTGTCATGCTGTCCCCACCCCTGGGGCGCCCTGAGACAGCAATTGAGACTGGACATGGTGGTGCGCACCTGTGATCCCAGCTCTTGGGAGGTTGAAAACAGGAGAATTACTATGAGTCCAATCTGTGTAGTGAGATCCTATAGACCTTGTGCTGGATACATTAAAGAAAGAAGGAAGGAAGGAAGGAAGGAAGGAAGGAAGGAAGGAAGGAAGGAAGGAAAGGGAGAACTTTAGGTGCTGACTGAAGAATTTGGATGTTAATTTGCGAGTGATAGGAACAGAAATTATTTCATTTACCTCTGATTTTTTTTTTTTTTTTTTTTTTGGTGTGGGATCAGGGTTCGAACTCACAATCTTGCACTTCAGATCTTTCCTTTAGAAAGCTGACACCACCCTCTTTACTTAGATGTCAATGTCCAGATGTCAGTACACATCTGTGGCTTCAGTTTTCTTCTGTACAGGAGACCTGATCACCAGATGAAGGTGCTGCCCATCGTGAAGTGAAATAAGAAGGTAGATGGCCCCCTTCCCTGTAATGTCATCCTCCAAAAATCCTGTCTGTGTGACGGAGGTCCCCTGCAGGGCCCTGGTTGCTATGCTCCACCTCCTTTTCCACAGCACACCTATTTCCTACCCCTGCAAATCTCTTCAAGTTGCCCACACCTTCCTCCAGTCACTGCTTCGAGTTACTTCTGCTGTGGGAAGCCTTGTGGACTAGGTTTCCATTGCTTTGTAACAAATGGCATCAACTTAGTGGCTCAAACAACCAAGTGGTCCTTGGTTGACTCCTGATTTCTGTACACTAGGAGTCTGGACATGGTGAGTGCCCAGCTCAGGGTCTCACAAGACTGAGGTGCTGGTGGCATGCAGCTTGTCTCTTTTCTGAGCACAGCTCATGAGAGCCACAGTGCAACTCAGCTGCTGCCTGTGGTTGCAGGGTTGGGCTCTCTGCTTCTTATGATCATCACCTAGCAGCCTCCCTCTGCTGCTGGAGTCTGTGTACTACTTCCTACTATGTGGTCTTCCTTGCAGCACAGTGAGGAAAGAGGAGATCTCATGTGGTCACATGGAAGCTGTTTCCCTTCTTCCTTTTCTGACTGCTGGGCTGTCTTGGAGAGAGTCACCTAGATAGATGAGGTCTCATGCGTACTCAAGTGGAAGGGTTTCACAGGCAGGCCAAGAAGAGAGTGAGAATCTTAGAGTCCCTGTTAGAATTCTATCTGGACCCCTTCCCCCTCAATCTCCCCAACTTTTTTGCCACCCTAAAATTTCCAGAGTTCTAAGGGTAGTGTGTGGTCATCCACCTTATGTAAACACTCAATGGTGTACTGTTTGGCATCACCCTTACGTCATTACAGGACTAATTCTTCACCTTCCAGAGACAGGAGGATGCGACCTCCTTTGCTTCCTCTCTTTCTTCACTTGTCTGTATCTGTTTGCACCCCTTTCCCCATCACTTGTGCCACGGAGACTAGAAACTTGTAAATAGATGCTGTCCTTTTTCTGGCTCACCTTTTAATCTTGTTCTGAACTGTTCTAGTATATGTTCTTCATTACCTTGCTAATATTTCTCAGGGCAATGATCTTGCATTGCAGGAGTGCTCTGGGCCTCAGGAGAAACCGCTAGAGTCCCATGCTACAGGATATCTCTGAGCACACAGGCAGTGCAGGCTTGGAGATTGGAGCCTCGAGGAAACTGGAAACACAATCCAGTTTTGAACAGCAATATGTGCTCTGATGAAAAAAATATATATTTTTCACTTTAAGTTAATGTTGAGCAGAAGCTTAAATAAAGCTTAGGTTTGCTGAGACAGGTGAGCCACCCTTGAACCCTGTTCCTGTTTTCCTTTTGGAGACCTGGCTTTAAAGGGAGGAGATGCGATGAGGCCCACATCAGCCTCCAAACATTTTATCTCTTGGGATTAACCTTCCCGGGAAGGTGTAGTGTGTTTGGAAAACAAATGAATAGCAAAGACTGTTTGAGGCAATCCATGTCCGCCCTGCTAACCAGGCTTGACAGGTCCTAAGAGATGATAAAGTATATGAACTACTTGCCATGCAGTAAGGAGAGCTCAGAGTTGCTCCTGTTAACACTACCTCTGGCTATTGCACAGTGAAAATCACTCAATAACTTTTAATGTTGAGTTTGGAGGGGGAAAAAGAGAACTGTCCCTGTTTATTTGTTTCACATTTGCTATAATGACAGACTGTTAAGACAGGGCCATGAAATATAAAGGTGCATGGCATCGTCCTGATCAGGTCCAAATCTCACCCACCCACATCGTATATACAGACTGACGTTTACATTTGGAGGATGGTTGTGTATATCCAGAGCAGACAGATGTATTGTGTATATAGAGAAAATGTATACAATGGACAGCAGTTCAATCCATGCAGAGAAAAATGCATACTAGAGGCTGTTGCTTGAGAAACAGAGCTGAGAGTCAGAGAACAAAGGACTCCAACCTCTTAGAGCCTTATTATTGAGCTACTCTGGGAGGCAGAAAATATTTGGAGAATAGAATCCATCAATAATTTCTCTTAAACTTATTATCTCCCCAGAGTCCCTTACAAGAATCTAAAAAATCTAGGACAGCTGGTGACCCATTCTGGCTGGCTATTGTAAAACTCACTTAGTTCACAGCCCCAGACTAAGTGGGAACCAGGCGTGAGATGCGCTTGTGGAGTGAATGCAGTGCTGGGCGGACAGGCTGGGGAGGGAGAGTTGGCTCCTGCCTCTCATCCAGCAAAGATTTTATTAGAATGCGTAGGAAATCAGAACTGGAAGCTGTCTTGGAGGTTGTCTTAGCAGATCTCTCATTTTGCAAACGAGGAAACAATTGGGATTCAGAGAAGCTAAAAATAGCACGTGTAAGGTCAAAGCACCAGGTGGTAGCTAAGAATGGCCTGGGGCTCAGCTTCCTAGATTATTCTAAGTATTCTTGCATGAAAAGACTTGAAGATTTCACCTGCACATAGATGTTAGAGCTCTTGATAAGGTTTGCTGAATGGCCTCTGGATGTGAAGCTATGTGCACAGCACGCAGAAACTGAAAAGCAAACGACAGACTCTTTTTGTTCCATGGTGGGGAGAGATTTTCACAGGTTTGCCCAAGTTTATCTGGCTTCCCTGCCTGCTGTGATGCTCTGCTGTGCAGCTTCGACCTTTGTTTCTAGAAAAATGCAGTCACATTTAGGAGAGTCCACCACCGTGCACGACTCCTTTGGTCTCACGATGGTGGTTTCATCAGAGCTCCTTCTAATGCAGAAGAAGATAGTAAAGAAGATCCAAGTAAGAGTCAGAGTTTGGGGGAAGAACTGAAAGGAGCTGGTGAGAGGATGGATTTCCCTTGCGGGCGTGAGTGGGGAGAAAGGAAAATGGATGTCATAGATTGTAGGAATGACTAAATTTTCCACTCTGTCAATTTGGCCTTGTTGTGTGATTTGCTTTGGTTCATACAATGTGGCAGAAGTAATGTTCTGCTGGGTCAGAGCTTAGAGCTAGAGAGTTCCTGTGTTCCTTTCCTGTTTCTCAGGATGCTGTAACCACTTACAAGGGAGCAACCAAGACTAACCTGCTGGAGGATGAGATTATGTGGAATGTGGATGAGCCCTGCTAGCGAAAACTTGCAAGATCATTCTCACACCACAGGATTGTTACAGCATGAATTCCACCCTCCCCCAGTGCATATGCTGAAATCTTAAGCCCTAGAGCCTTGCAATTTAACTATATTTGATGATAGCCATTTTTGCTCATGATTTAGATGATTGAATACAGAGAGGTATATGGAAGTCTGTCTCTCATCCTATTTATCCATTTGTTTATTTATTTAGTTTTTGAGCTAGGGCCTTGGTACATGGCCCACACTGGCCTGGAATTTGATTCTCCTGAATAGCTGGGATTATAAGCATATGCTTCTATGTCCAGGTAAGTTCTATAAAAAAGGTAATTAAGTTGAGATGAAGTGTTTATGTCCTAATACAATATGACTGATGCCATCTTTGTGGGAATAGGAGGTTTGTACTGATATAGACACAGAGAAAAAGATCCTTATGAAGACAAAGGGAGAAGATCATTTATAGGTCAAGGTGAGGAGTGCTTAGAAGATGTCAACCTTGCTGACACCAGTTGCCTGCTTAAGCTGCTGAGTCTGGGTGTGACAACCGTAGCTGCCATAACAAATAAATACACCACTGTGCCAGCTGCTCACTGATGCAGGCGCCCACTTTTCCAGGGTCAGCCAGGCCTGGCTTAGATTAGCCAAATTACCCAACAGATCTCAGTCCAAGCTGCCTACCCACAGACTTCTGGTATTAGCAAATGCTGTAAGTCTTACCTCTGCTTCTGGATGGATTTGCAAATATCAACAGATACCTGATGCAGTGGTTAAGGGCTCACAAGACTTGCAATCTCAAATGCCTGAACGTTGATCCAGCCCACAAAGTCCATAGCACTGCTGCTCTGGTCTTCGTGGTGGTGGGACCATGCAGAAAGCTTAGCATTTCTATATATCCTGAGTTAGCCCCAGGCTTTTAATCCTCAGCGACAATGTCTTCAGCAAGAACAACTGAGTTATCGCTGTGGTTCTACTATGTCCCATCCTTTTTCACTATGTCGTGTGTCATCTGGTATAAAGGGTTTCTTTAAGTAAAACTTGGGGGTTGGACAACTTGTGTGCCTCCTTCGAAGGCCAGGTATTAGCTATGAGTACAGTGGGAAGGGTGGCCCAATGTAATGGTACAGGAAGGAAATGGTGTGCATTGATACTAAGTGCTTATGGGTTGGATTTCTGGGACTGTCGGTTTATGTGTCTTGGGTGAAAGTCTTCAGTGTGTCATTTCTTATGTGTACAAAGGGGATAATTATAGATTACTCTACATTAAATTCCTATAGGTAGAAATAGTCTACTCTCTGAACACAGGAGAGTGTCAATAATGAGGTGCCCAAATTCACTATTCACCAGTGTTTATTTAGCACTAAGTGATGCTATGCACTGCTTTAGGCACTAAAAAGATAGTGGGTGAGTCAGAGAGATGACAGCATTCCTGCTCTCATAATGGCTACATTCTACTGCAGGGCTTCTGGCCTCTGTTTCTGTCTCTGTCTCTCCCCATCTCTCTGTTTCTCTGTCTCTGTCTTTCTCTGTCTCTGTCACTTTGTCTCTCTTTATTTCTGTCTCTCCCTTCCTCTCCCTGTCTCCCTCTCCCTCCTTCTCTCTCTCTCCCTTCCCTTCCCTCTTGCTCCCTCTCCCTTTCTCTCTCCATCTCTTTTTTCTCTCTCTCTGTCTCACAATCTTTATCCATCATCTATTGACCATTCATGCAGACACACAATGTAGTGAGGCTCTGCTCTCATCCCATCATCTATAATCACAACAGATTTTCTTCTATTTGTTTTAGAAATTGGACTTCTCCATAACACTCGGTTTGAAAGAAGGGCCATCTAGTTGAATAAAGTAAATTTGAAAACCATTCCACTGATTCATCTGCCATCAGGGAATTCCATGTTTTCCCTCATGTAAATGATTTTACAAGATAACTCAGACTTACTCTTTTAATTTGATTATGTTATAAAAATATATAGCACATAAAAAGAAATTCAAAAAAATATGGCACACATTTCCTCCTCCTTAAATAGAGTATGTTGAGCATAATGCACATTTTTCTCAATGGTTCCAAACACTCAACCTCTTTGAAGCATTTGAGAACCAGTGTTGACATTTTCTCAGGCATTTATAGCCTGAATTACTTGGTTTTCTTCATACTCTTAAGCTACTTTTTCTGTTTCCTAAACCTATTTCTTCTCCTCTTTCAACCATTTGGCTGAATTTTTGCTTCTGTTTTCTTCATTCTCTGTCAAGCTGATTCTGTTTCTACAGCTTCAAAAGTCTCCTTTCAGAGGGCAATGGCCCTCACTAGTTTCTCTAAACTCATTTCTCCATGCATAATAAAACTTTTCAGTTTTTTGGGGATAGGCATGGCCACAAGGACAGCTCTGTGTCCCCCAAACATATCCATCTTTTGCTTCCCATTTCTCCCAGCTGTGCTGCCCAGGCTGGTCTCAGACTCCTAGGCTAGAGCACCCCTCCCACTTCAGCCTTCCCCACGACTCAGCTTGTGGCTTGAGCCACCACTCCAGGCTCATGAGTCCATTCTGGATTCATGTTCTGGACAGGGGCTCTGACTGCTGCCCCCCTTGGTTGGGGGACAGCATCATCTCTGTGGCAATGGCCCAGGTCTGAGCCTCAGAGCATCCTTGTCTAGCTCTCACTCCTATCCTCTAATGGCCTCCAAGTTGTTGATTGAATTCCACAAATTATAACTTCTCTTTATTGCTTTGGTTCAAGACTTCATTTTCCTCATTGAAATTGTCCCTAACTGGCTTCTTTACTTTTCTTATTTGGCCTTCAAAAGTCTTCTTATTAAAAAAGACTTTTATTGAAAAAATACTTTTATTGATTGCTTTCAAAGTCTTTTCCTACAGGAGAGCTTTGACTGTATCAGATATGTGTTGGAAGACTTTTCTCACTTCCTGCTGCATAAATATACACAAATTCCTAATCCTGGGGTAGCACTCTCCTTGGCCTGACTCCAGCTGACCTTGGACCTCACTTGTATTTAAAATGTCTGTTTTTTATTATTTATAGCTATTCTTTTAAAAAATATGTATGTATGTATGTATGTATGTATGTATGTACTTATTTATTTATTTGGTACAGGGTCTCATTATGCAGCTTAGACTCATAATAATCCTCCTGTTTCAGCCTCCCTTCATGCACCACCATGCCCAGTTTCAGTGGCCAGCTCAGTGCACCTAGAGCGAGGCTGGCACAGCTTGTGGTACTGGGCATTGAACCTGGGTGCTTGTGCTTGCCAGGCAGGTGCTTAGACTCTTGAGCTATTTTCCTAGCCCAGTTTATTACTCTTCATGTCCTAGCAAATGGGAAAACATTTGCTGAGCTTTTTATTCCTTTTTCAAGGTATAACCTAAGTATTCTTTTGGGGAGGACATTAAGTATCCAATATTTACTAATTTTAAGTATCTTTTCCTATGAACCGCAGGTGGAAATTATTCACATTACATATATTTGACAAATAATTATATCAAGCACTCTTCCAATTTAAAACATGCAAATATTTAAAAATTAAAAATGGTCAACAAAAGAATATGTGCAAATGGCCAATGAAGGTGCTCAGTATCACTAGAACAATTACCCAAATCAGAGTACTTGCTAAGTGGCATGGCTAAAATGAAATCGGACAATCTCTAGAGCTGTCTGTGCAGCTGCCTGAACTCTCATGCATTGCTGGTGACCATAGAAAATGATACGGCGACTTTGGAAAACAGCTTGGGAGTTTCTCATTAGGTGAAACATATATTTAAAACATGGCTCAATAATTCTACTTGGAGGTATTTACTCAGATAGCCTTATCAACACTGGGGCCTGAAAGTGGTAGCTTTATTTATAAGCCCCCCCCCCCCCAAGAAGCAACTTATATATCCATCAGATGGAAAATGGACAACTGAAAATATTTAGACTGTGGAACTCTACTCAGCATTTAATATTAATGATGTGGATCTTAGAAACTTGCTGAGGTAGAAAAAAAAAAGACACAAAAGGGGTACCCAGTGTGATTCCACTTATATGAAATTTAAGAATGGTCAAGATTAATACTGAAAAAATAAAAATTGACAATTACTTACATCTGAGACCTTCCAAAGGAACACAGCTGAACTTTTTGTGTGGATGGAAATATCCTATGTCTTTATTTAGATTGTAGTTACAGTGTATGTGAGATGCACATTTGTCAAAACTCAGTGGCCAGTACACTTAGAATACATACAGCTTATTTTACATAAATTTTATCTCAGTAATAAGATGAGTACATTTTTTTATGTGTAAGTTACTTCTGAATAAAACTGCTAAGTAGGTGGAAAGACATTATAATTGTGATTTTGAGCATTTACACTTGTGCAGAGATTGCATATTCTCACCTACATGTTGTTTATTTTAGATAAATAAAAAATTATTATGCAATTTCATATCTCAGATAAGATAAATACTGAAG